>JAOTQY010000002.1:18219777-18237821 GCA_026413445.1 Dolichallabes microphthalmus
ATATATAATTTAAATCCCGGATCTTGACACGTTAACACGTTCTCTTATACTGTATGTTTCTCTGTTTATATTTATACAAACGTTGGTTAATTTCAGAAAAACTAGCTTTTATTAAAAAAATTTATCAGATTTTTATACAGTACTGTATGTCAATTTAAGGAAACTGTTAAACAAATGTCCTCATACGCTTTAGATATCTCTAACTCAGTCCCGCTGTAATAACTGATTGTAACGTCCATCAGCAAACGAGAGTCCTTTGATTTGCAGCCCCTTTTTTTTTTGCTACAGTCTATTTAAATCACAGCGAGTCCTAATATATGGAGATCTTTACTTATAATGTTCTTTTAATAATTCTGTAATTGCATGAGTTCTTTGTCTTTGTGCAATATTTTCAGAAGTCAGGCTCGGGCTCCATGACCAATGACAAGGTCTCTCGGCTGTACGAAATGGGGAGCGAGCCGGAGAGAAAGAGTTGGGTGGATCGCTACGTGTCCTTCATGGAGGACAGGGGGACGCCGGTTCCTCACCTCCCTGTCGTGGGCAAGAAACAGCTGGATCTGTGCAAGTTCTACATGACTGTAAAGGAGCTGGGTGGCCTGGCCATGGTAAAGTCTAATTTATATAATAATAATAATTATTATTATTATTATGATTATTTCCCCGAACATTAACGAACGTTCCTCCTGGTGTCATCGTCTCTGCGGCAGGTGAATAAGAATAAAAAGTGGCGCGAGCTTTCCTCGGCGCTCGGTTTCGGCGCGTCCAGTAACGCGGCTAGCTCTCTGAAGAAGCACTACATCCAGTACCTGTTCGCTTATGAATGTAAGGTGGAGAGAGGGGAGGAGCCTCCGCCCGACTCGTGCCCGCGCCAAGACGCCAAGAAACAAGGCAAGGTGGAGCCGCCGTCTCCTGGTGAGTTTCAACGCCTAGTAAACTATAGTTCCACTGTGGATTTTAGGACCTGCGAACTTATACTACATGAGAATATGGTTTTCTTTTAGCTTTTGTAGCAGATGGGTTTATCTTAAAACTTAATACTAAGGCTGACTTATTGCTGGTTAAGTTTTATAAAGGCAATAAACACAAGAGTAAGTTATCCTGAGCTCTGACATAAGTCAATACTTCTTTTTAGTATTGTATCGTGATAGTTGATGAAGTGAGACATTTGTTTAGTAAACCTGTTCCATTATGTTTTCGGATACAGTAACGTCTCTAAGGTTTGTGCATACTGGTTTTTCAACTAATTAATTACATTCAATTTATATCACTTTTAACAATGGACACAGTCACAACCCAGCTTTACACAATATAAATGATGAATATCCTGTACATTGTGTATATTACATATTACAACCATAAATAAATTCCCTCTGTAACGATGTTCTGTAAGCACTTTTATGCAGTTGTATAATAGAAAATGCATTTCAGCTTCCTTTTTTCTTTTTATTACTTGTTCATTTTTGAGGCTGCTGCTACTAGAGAAAGAAAAAGGGGGGGAAGAGTTAAGAGTTCCAAAATAATCTTACAGTGAGGTGTTCTGTAAAAAATAAATACATTAATAAAATCAATGAATTTGGCCTTTTGTTCTTGAAGGAGACGCCAATGTCAGTGATTTCAGCCAAAACATGGTGTTGTGTCTCATCTAGGTGAAAAACAACACCTGTTTTACTCACTTAATGCTTCTTATCTCCCGATCTATGCTTCTTTTTTTTTTGTAAATACATATTTATATTTTAATTAGTTAAAAGGAAACACATTTGCTAAATACAATTTTATGCCTTTTTATGTCTGTAGTGTCTGTAACCTTTTTTGATTTCAAATCTTTCAATGATCTTAATTGCAACGACATAAACCTGGAAATGTGTATTATTCTAGAACGCAAACGTGTTAAGATATCGCAACATGAATTTGACATGGTTACGGACACTACAGAATTCATGCCTGGCACCAGTTCGTTCTTCAATTCAGTCAGATTGGGGAATCTGAAGGCCAGGTCTGCAGCTGTAGTCTCTGGTGCACTGGGTGTTCCGGTGACTTTCTCTCGGGTACACGGTGACCTTTTTTTTGGTATTTTTATGCTGCGTTGGCTTTTCTGTTGGATCAGACCAGACTTTGGTCTTCACAGGCATAAATGAGCGTTTTGCTAATGGTAATGTGTGTGTGTGTGTGTGTGTGTGTGTGTGTGTGATTCTACACCTGCATAAAGCTGTTACTGGATTTAGATCTTGCATCACTCACGCTGGAGTAAAAGTGGAAAAACACCTGTGGAAATAATGTTGGAGTTTAGTGTTAATTTAATTAGAAATTGTACAAAAATGTGTATTTTTAGCAGCGACTAGGAGAGACGGTGAAACGTGTGTTAGTAGAAGTGTACGCAGGATATTAAAGCCACTAAAATCGGCTCGTTGCTTTAAATAATCCATGAAGGTGCCGTGATGCTGAGTTACTGCAGTACTGCTGTAGGATAACGATATGAGGAAGGAGTGTTTAAACATATATTGGTGACAGAATTGATATAATATGTCCGGATCCCTCGGCTCCGGTGCCGCAGCAGTGGTGTTCTGACTCAGCAGGTTAATTCTAATCTATCATCGAGTATGAAAGTGAGGATCAGCTCGCGGCCTCTCCGTCCGGTTCACTGGACAGGGAAATGTGACGGGCATTAGCTTGGTCTGAGCAGTCGGATTCAAACCTGCGGTAAAACACACTCCTCGGTCTTCGGTCAGTGTGCAGGTTCGGGCCTCGTGCCTGTGAACGGGTGACCGTGTCAGTGTTACGGTTGCTTAGCAGCCGTGCGAGGGTAAGGGAGGGGTGACGGGATTCCCCAAGCAAGATTAATGGGGATTGCATTCTGGGATAAAAACAAACATGACCTCCAGTCAACCTCAATTCAGCAGCCAAGCAATAAGGCAAGCATTTCTCTCAATACTCTCGCTCTCCTCTGACTCATCATCATTATCCTTATCCTTATCTTCATCATCATCCTCATCATCACCGTCATGTCTGGCTCTTTGTCTGTCTCTGGAGCGGTAATCTACAAAGGGACCCGAGTTCACGTGGGGTCAGAGTTCCCGAGTGAGCCAGACAGAAAATGACAGAGGAATTTCTGCGATATTAACCCCGCCTCACCCTTCAGCTGTTTACTTCTCGAGAAACCCACGTGTGTCTGTGGGCAAGACAGCGGCGAGATGGCGAGGTGGAGAGTGAAGACGTCTCCGCGTCTGTCTCAGGGGACAAATCAGAGCGCTGTGGAATTAAGTGTTGAATGAACAGCTCCATTGTTCGTGTGTCCAGATGATGATCATTCGGAAACATTGTATCACTTAAAAGCAAAAATTAAAAAATGGTCATTTTTGGGGCACATGTAAAATCATCTCTCTAAAAAGTTAGCAACTTGAAATTTCTAGGGAAGCGAGTTCGGATTCTTCCATATTGCATAATCTTCAGAAGTAGCCGCACAAATTTTCTGTATTATATGTTTAACATTAAAAAAATTCATAAAATCCGCACCGATACTGTTTGTGACAATGGGAAGTAAAGATGCTTTAGAGAGTCGATATAAAAAGAGTCTGTTTACACGCCCAGCTTTAAGGTTTAAAAACGAAGGCTGTATCAGATTTAAATACTAGCTGTAATAATAACTCGGCTTCGCCGCGGCCTCCTCGCGCCTCTGAGTCGTTGGTCATTTTCCTATAACACCTCATTTTGTTTTATTGTTCGTACATTCAGTTGTTGTCGTTTTTTATCATATGAATGAAACACTTTATAATGCATGGTAAACAAGCACAGCGAAAAAAATCTCCTTAGAGATTTCTGTAGGCGTTTACTGTACACACAGACAGGCCAGCCAGAACATTACATTTTTTTAAAAAAATGCTCCCTTTATTGCTGTTGCTGTCATTTTTTTTTTTTTTAAATCTAACTCCTGCTAGCTTTACCGTATGCGAGTCATCAGGATTGCATCATGTCACATGAGGTATGAAAACACGGCCCAAATACGGCCCAGCGTCTAGACACTGACATCACCTGCACCGTGATGTGTCCATGTGACTCGAGCTTGTCATGTGACTCCAAATCCAGAAAGTCCTTTGTCTTGAAGACTTTATTACAATTATTACAAGTATATGTCTTAACATTTGCAAAAACTCATGAAAATTGTCAGACAGGTTGGACACACACACACACATGCATGCACACACACACTCTAATACATCACACACATGCACACATACAGTATATACACACATTACAAATGTTAACACACACACACACACACACACACACTAATGCATTCAACAAATATTTAGGGCCCAAACTGACATTATCCCTGTATAGTGTGTGATGTGTGTAAGTTGTGCGCTGCGCCGCGGTGGCGATGGCACTGGGTGCTTGGGCCCGTCATCGTTGCTTGCAACTATATTCTCTTATTGTTCTCATCCAGATATCTGTGTAGGTTGTTACTATGGCAATGATAAGTTATAAGATTTATATGAAACTTGCAGGAGGTCAATCAACACCCGACCAGATCAAAGCCGAAGATGTTACGGTCGCTTGAAAAAAAAAAATGTACTGTATACACACTTCAACATAACAGATATACTGCATTCCTCTCTTCTGATGGTCACATGACAACATCAGCGATGGTGCGACTGCTGACGTCTTTAGAGGAACCGTAATACTACACACTGCTGCTATAATTCAACTCAAGGATGAAGATAACTGTTAAAAGTGTGTGTCTACAGTTTTTTGTGCCCCTCTGTAGTATTTGCGCAATTCTTGCACAAACTCTATAAATGTCCTTTATCGTTCTGGATCACAACACCGTAATACCGTACATTAATTCATGTGCAAAATATCTTGAAAGTGGAGAGCGTTTAATCCCTCGCGCGCGCGGTCGCTTCCACCGCAGGGCCGTAGCTATTCAGCTCCGCGATCGACAGCGCCGCGGCGTCCCCGAGTATGAACGCGCTCCGTATCTAACCGAGTAGAGCGGCCCAGACGTTCGACTTTTCAAGCTGTTTTTTTTTTTTTTTACGCTGTAAAGTCTGGAACCTGTCAGTCATATAAATAAACCCTGGATGTTCAGCGAGAGGACTCGGTCTCGCAGGAAAATGTGCTTCGGCACTTGGATGTGGCGTTACATTTTTACACACCCGTCTAGCGCAGAAGCTGCTTTTTTCTGTCCCTCCTGACTGTGTGTCCTCCAAAGCAACTCCTCACTGAGCTTACCGCCGCGAAATTGGAGAAGTAGGGGAAAAAAAAACAGAAAGAAAGAAAGAAATCTTGTAGAAAAACAGTCCAAGTTTCACACACTCTCAGTCTGGCAGGCTATTCCCACATCGAGAGCTCTCCTGCTCTTCTTTACCTGCCTGTTCTTTTTCTTTTCCTTTTTTTTTTTCTCGTGGATGAAACACTTCACACCCCCTCGCCGAGCTCGAGCGCTACAGGTATAGGACAAACCCGTCACATTGTCACCGCTCGCCCCTATTTACTCAGTTTTAATGCACGTTTAAGTACTCGAACGCAGGCACTCCACTCAGGCCTGTTATAGCGCGCGGTGTCTGTAATGGACCATTTGTTTATAATAAAATATTGCTCATCCTCTATTTAGCTGCGGCTCAAACTGAACCTCGGAGACAGCGTTTCACCCAGACGAGACAAACCTCGGTGTTACTAGAAACGCCAGACAAGTTCGACTTCCTTATCATCCTTATAACACCAAGCTAGTTTACATATTTAGTTATGAACTCTGTGTGTGTGTGTGTGTGTGTGTGTGTGTGTGTGTGATTGTAAATGTATTGGTTAATATTTTATGTCTCATTGCTCACTTTGTTTCTGTCTCTTGTGCTTTGCTTTGGGCTTTTTAACTTGGCACCACGATAACCACACACACACACACACACACACACACACACACACACACACACACTCTTGTACACACCTACATGCTTATTAACCACATCTAATATTTCCCATTTTATTCAGTACCTCTTGTGGTTTTAGTGTTTTACTGTCTCCGTTGCTTTTTGTTGTCTTTTAATATCGATGTTATTATTAGAAGTAATATTGCTAAAGAAATAAAAGTGAATACGGAGTAAAGTCAGGGATCGGTGTGTCTCAGTCGTCGGCTTCTCACACGACACGCAGAAGGCCTGGGTTCAATTCCCATCCTGAACTCTGAACCCTGAACCTGAATGCTGCTCTCGAGGGTTTACATCAGGAAGGTTTAAAGTGGAATGTGCCGGTGTGTGGAAGGTCTGCTACGGCAACACGAGCAGCTGAAAGAACAGCAACAATACAGGAATAAAACACCGTCTGTTATACGCAACAAATGGTCATCTTCTTAAAGACTATCACAGCATTAAAAAAAAAACATTACAGTAATTTATAGTTACATTTAATATGCTGTGGTTCTTCCTGTTACCACTTACACTACAGCAGCTATAAAACACTCATTCCTTTACTTTTCACGTCAAGTTATTTTTCCAATTTGAATACTCTATTCTAATCATTTTTTTATTTTTTTTATTGTCGGTCATGTGAGCATTCCACTGCGTATCAAAACGAATCAGAATCGAGAATTCCCCAAAAATAATAAATAAAAACAAGAAAGATGTTTGGCTGATTTTTCTCCTTCCGCATCGTGTTTTCTCACTTCCTGCTGTCTCTCCCCCGTCTCAGCCACCTCCGGCTCTCTACAGGGACCTCAAACCCCTCAGTCCACCGGCAGCAGCTCCCTGACTGAGATGCCCGGTGAGCTCAAGCCCCCCACACCAGCCACCACGCCACAGGGGCACATCAGTATCCCAGGCAACAGGTGAAAAAAAAACACACCACCTACTGTATAGACCACCTCCACCTTCTTCCATCCCGTGTTTACTGTATACACACCTCCGTGTCCGTCTCTGTCTTCACTACAACGTGGTTTATAACAGTCACGTGTCATCTATTGCTATTACAGTGCCATCATACGCTACCAGTCAAAAGTTTGTACACCCTTCTAAACTCCATGATGTTTATTTCTTTCTACACTGAAGGCGTTTATCTAATTATTATGTAAAAACACACAATAATCTCCTTTGAACAGTTGATATTGAGATGTGTATCTGCTCCTTCTGCTCTGTGAAGCTTCATAACGNNNNATACTGTTCTTGTAGGAACCGATCCAGAACAGCTGACCTTCATGTCCTTAAATAACAACTGACTGTCGCTGCTGCTGTTTAATTACTTAATGCCATGAGAGTTTTGAAAATTAATAAAAACTTGTGTCCAAACTCTTGACTGGTACTGTGTGTAATATTTTTTTTCGCAATTGTTTTATACCTGACGATAAACACAAAGCCAAACATGATGAGTGCAGCAGCTCATTCTGTATTTATATTTATACAATCTGATCTGAGATTGGCCTTTTTGTTTGTTTGTTTGTTTGTTTTTTGCAAATGTCCATTGATTGATATCTATTGCTTTCTGCTTAAATGCATGCGCTCTCGTTTAAGATTTGTATTCATGTATACATTAGCCTGTGCCTCTGTGTGCGTTTGTTTAACAGCAATAATTCAGTCAGCGTTCAAGACCCGTTCTCCGACGGCAGTGATCCTGCGCTCCACAAGAGGAACCTGCTGAGCTCGGGAGGTTCTTATCAATCAGCCCTGAACCCCATGGACTCCATGATGAGGATGCAGTATGACAATAAGGACCACTTTGCAGGAATGAGGAAAGGTCAGTGTTTTATTTAAGTCTATTTACGAGCAGCACTGACAATTTCCCGACATCAGAGCTCCGTAAACAAACTAGTCTCATTATCTTGCTTTATTTATCCTTTCCTTAGTATGAACTTCTCTTCCTTTATTAGCCTTATTCGTTCCTCCTTCCCTGTGATCGTTTCTCTCTCCACCTGCTCAACGCCTTATATTCAGTAGAGGTGATTATACTCAGGGACATGCTGCCACCTTGTGGTCAAAGCTTACTCACAAATTAATATCTCTCCTCAGCTGTAGGCGGAGAGCCGTGCATGCCCGCTCAGATGACCCCCGCTGGCATACAGGACATCTATGGCAGGAGTCCCTCGAGCGGCGGCCCCATGGCAGGGCTGGGTATGGGTCAGCGTCCTCAGTACCCTTACGGGCAGGGTTATGACCGCAGGTGAGACACGTCCCCAAGTGTACACTCTTGTTAGCTTGAAAAAGGTTTTCTGATTGAACTGCACAGAAATCTGCCATTATGTCAAAATGAAAGCGTTGTGTTGTACATGTATATGATTGTTTGGCGTTCAAGTCAAACAAACAGGATTTGTGATGAAATTTCTGCTGAACAGAGGCATAAAAGCGATTGACATTTACAGAAGACTTCAAGCGCAGTACGGTGATGAGACTCTTAGGCGAAGTGAAGAATTTGAGCGGTGCAAACGTTTTAAAGGAGGGCGAACGTTCATGAATGATGATCCCGGCCGAGGTGTCTCGGTGCCCACTGCAGTCGTTCCTGTGAACATTCAGCGAGTGGAACGCCTGATCCTTGACAATCGACGGGTAACTTGTCTTCGATTCACGCAAGAGATGCATCTGCGTGTGTGAACTGTACACACACACACACCTGGGAGTTATTGCCGCATCCCCCTCACCCCAAGACATTTCCACATGTGTGGAAACACCATTAAAGGAGTTCCTGGGAGGCCGGCGTTTCAGCCGTGCATCGGAAAGGGCAGTCCGATAGCGGCTTCGGCGTACTGAGAGAACTTTCGACCTTGATGGTCTGCAAGCTCTAGTGAGACACTGTGATAAGTGCATTAGTGTATCAGGGGATCATATAGAGACATAAAGGGAGTTTTTACTCTCAGAACTGTGTTCTGTTATTCTGTACTGGGAAAAGTCCCAGTTTGACTTGAACGACCTCTTATTTTTGTAGGTTTTCATTATTATACTTGTTTTGAAATTCACTGTTTGATCCCTAACTTCAGGGTGGTAAAGCCAATTTAAATGCATACTAATAATCACACCGATCAGCCATAACATTATGACCACCCACCTAATATTGAGTACGTCCTCCTTTTCCCACCCATGTGTGTGCGGGTCAGTGAGATCTACTCAGTAAAGTTATGGCTGATAATAAGTTTTCGTCACTCTGTATGTACTGTAAGTATTCATGAGTTTTCCTCTTCCTCTTCCAGATCAGACCATTTAATGGGCGTGGACGGGGGTCTGGGTCCACACGGAAATCAAAGCAACATGAGTCACGCCAGTAATGATGGCAGCATGTACTCTCCTAACAGATACCACAATCAACAACGGTAAAACTTATACATTTTCATGTAATTATTCGGCTACACCAATATTTACACAATGTGGCCAATAGTTTTTGGACACCTGCATATTACACCCTACTGTATATAATAAACATATATTAGAGATGATATAAGACTTCATTCAGTGTACTCCTTATAGATAATCTCTGTTTTTTAATCATTATAGGTTGTTTATTATCATTATTAGGTTTATATTAATCACATTAATCATTTAATGAACTAAAAAGAGGGGGAGTGAAAGTTTATGGGTTTTTTTTTTTTATTGCGGCTCATCTATCTTTTAATACTTATTAGAACGTTAATGTTCTTAATGATTGAACATTACTGAGGACAAGAGTGTGTTTCTGTGTTTCTGAGCCTCGGAGAGAGTTTTATCTTCTGTTTTTAAAACTTGAGTCTATAGCTTAGTCTAGACATTTTAAGAAAAAGTCTGAACCTTGAACCTGTGTATGCACATGAAGCTTCAATAAAATCTATTCCTCTTCTCCAAGTTAGTGTCTGCGTACATCTTTAGAAAGAAATCAGGGAAAACATCTTCACAATCTAACGAACCCATATGTGAAACTTGTACTGTTTCCACAAATCTGAAATCGTCTTTATTTGCAAAGTGAGCGCCATTATTTATTCAAGAATTGCCAAAGTTAAAGAGGAAGAACTTGAGGCGTCTGCACCGAGCCTTGACCTCAACCACACCGATCACTTTTGCAATAACCTGGAACTCCGGCTGAGCCCAGATCTCCATGATCAATATCAGTCTCACTAATGATCTCACTAATGCTTCAGCGGCTGAATGAACACGAATCTCCAGAGCCAGAATCCAAAATCTGTTAGAAACTTTCCCAGAAAGACTAAATCTCAAATGGGATGTTAAAATCCATATCGATATGATGGTCGGGTGTCCCAAAACTTTTGGCTATGGCCACAAATGCAGTGCTACTTATTCAGTATCAGGTCTTTGATGTGTTCTGTCTCTTCTCCTGCACAGACACGATGGCTACGGACAGCAGTATCCTGGTATGCCATATGGCGTCCACCCTCCGGGGATGTACCCTCAGCAGGTGAGAGCCTCACACAGGGCATGTTCCAACATAGTTGTTTCCATAAATGAATAGATTTCCATAAATCCCACCCCTATTAAATGGTAAATTTAATGTATAGTCCGGTGCCACACAATATTTCATCAACATCTAGCGCAGCCAGATAAATCACAGCGACTAGCATGTTACGTTCCTTCCAAAGGAAAACAAGGCTAGTGATGGTATTTTCAACTTTATCTGATAACTGTAGAATGTTTGCTGAATGTTATATAGTAAATCTGATTAAAAATCCTAAGTCCTTTATTATTGTCACAGGGCTACAAGCGACCCCTCGATGGAATGTATAGCCCCCCTGCTAAGAGGCACGAAGGAGAGGTTTATGGGATGCAGTATGGAGGCCCACAGACAGACATGTACAGTCAGTACGGAGGAAATTATCCAGAGCGCCGGCCCATGCAGACTCCCTATCCTTATCCGTATAGCCGTGAGCGGCTACAGAACGCCAGCCAGGGGCCTCAGCATCACTCCGTCCAGCACGGCATGATGGGTGCCGGACATTCAGCGCCCACAGCAGACGGCCCAACGCACATGTGGCCTTCGAGGACAGACATGGCCTATTCTTACTCCAGCAGACACGCGACACCTAGTCAGAGCTCTCCATACCCAGGGATGGGACGCATCGAGGACATGGATGGAGTCCGAACAGACAATCAGTGGCCCGGGCATCAACGCCAAACACCATACATGTCTGGTCACTCTAACTCCATGGCTCTTATGAATTTACGGCCTCCTTCCTCCTACCAGACGTCTAACCATATCTCATGTGAACCGAGCCCAGGGTCTTTCCAGCGCTCTATGGAAGGGCACATGCAACCCAACAAGATGGCCTTCATGCAGTCTATGAAGATGCACAAGCCGGGAATGCCGGTGCCCAGTGGCTCGGCCAGTGGAGTCCCGGGTCAGATGCCACCCAACATGAGGAGAGACTATCCGATGGGGTGTGTGGAAGGGACCCAGGCTCTACTGAAACCGCGACGCAAAATGACCTCAAAAGACACCGGTAAGGAAATGTACCATAATACATCTGTTACAGAAAATACTCATAAATCCTGGGATGTAATTTTTTAAATATCGGATATGCATGTATTGTTCAACGAGCATTAACGCACTCATTTCTCTTAAAGGAACTCCAGAAGCCTGGCGAGTAATGATGTCACTCAAGTCAGGTCTTCTGGCAGAAAGCACATGGGCTCTGGATACAATCAACATCCTCCTTTATGATGACAGCACTGTAGCATCGTTCAACCTGACTCAGGTACTCAGATGAACCATTAAATCTTTGTGCCACATCTTTAGATCATTTTTGTTCGATTTTTTTGGTTTGTAAAAATATCTTCTTCTATCGGTCTTTTGCCCCTTTAGCTGCCTGGATTCCTAGAGCTCATCGTTGAGTATTTAAGAAGATGCCTGATCGAGATCTTTGGCATCTTGGAGGAATATGAGGTCGGGGCTCTTGGCCAGAAGACTCTGCTTGGTCCAGATGAGGAGGAAATAGAGCAAGACTCGCTCAAATCAGACACCTCGTGTGAGCCAGAGACCAGCCAAGAGCCAGAGAAAAACCCCATGGACTCTCCACCTGCGTCTTCTGAGACAGACCGAGAGTTAAATCAGGACGGCGAGAATAAGAATGAAATGTTGCGAAATGAGAGCGATGAGAAAGATGAAAACAGAACCGAGGATATTAAGGATCCTCTCGAAGGTCATTCATCAACAGTGCCTGAACCCAGACCCAAACAGGCCAGCAAGTACGATAAGCTGCCTGTCAAGATTGTTCCAAAAGATGACTTCATGGAGGATATTTCTGACGAGCTTGGCCATGTGCAGAGATTCGACAGTGGATTACTTCACTGGAAGGCAGGCGGTGGTGACTCCACGAGCTACATCTTAACACATTTTGAGAGTCGTGAAGATTGCGCAACTAATAGCGTCCAGAACAAACAACACTGTTGTGCTTCAAAGTTGGACACGTACAACACCCCGGTCGTGACTATAGACGATGTTCTGTCCCCACGGCTGAGAGCTCTCTCTGAGGAAGAAAACTCATCCACCTCTTTACACAGTTCCTCACATTCATTACGCCTTTTCGAGAACCAGAAAGGGATCACTCTACTGGAAGATGAACCTCTCTGTCCAGACGAACCTCCGCTGTGCACAAAATCCAGCTGGCAGGAATCTCTGAGCAAACTCTGCATTTGTGTCTCTAACATCGTCCGCAGTCTCTCGTTCATCCCTGGAAACGATAGCGAGATGTCCAAGCACCCGGGCCTGATTCTGATCCTTGGCCGATTGCTGCTGTTGCACCACGAGCACCCGGAGAGAAAGAGAACTGTCCCTAGCTACGAAAAAGATGAGTTCCATAAGGAGGAAGAACTCAAGCCCTGCAGCAGAGATGAGTGGTGGTGGGACTGTCTGGCAGCGCTGAGGGAGAACACTTTAGTCACGCTGGCCAACATTGCAGGCCAGCTGGACCTGTCGATCTACCCGGAGAGTATATGCCTTCCCGTCCTCGACGGCCTGCTCCACTGGATGGTGTGTCCTTCGGCCGAGGCCCAGGACCCTTTTCCTTCGGCAGGGCCGCATTCACAGCTCAGTCCAAAAAGGCTGGTGCTGGAATGTATGTGCAAGCTCAGCATTCAGGACGGCAACGTAGACCTGATCCTGGCCACACCGCCCTTCAGTCGTCAGGAGAAGTTCTTCTCCACACTGGTGCGTCAGGTGGGAGAGCGCAAACTGCAAGTTTACCGCGAGATGGCAGTGGCCGTGCTGTCCAACCTGGCTAGAGGGGATCCTTCGGCGGCGCGCGGCATCGCCATTCAGAGAAACGGTGTCGGCAACCTTGTAGGCTTCCTAGAAGACGGAATTGCCATGACTCAGTACCACCAAAACCCACACAGCCTGCTGCACATGGGTCATCCTCCTATGGAGCAACCCAGCGTGAGCATGCTGTGTCGGGCAGCCAAAGCGCTGCTGGAACTGGCCAAGGTGGAGGAGAACAGGCCTGAGTTTGTGCTGTATGAAAGCAGACTTCTGGATATTGCCATCTCCTCCGTGCTTAACGTGAGCGTGGTGGCCGTCATCTGCGAAGTACTCTTTCACCTCGGCAAGTCGTGACAAAAGGTGGAGCGCCTTTAAGACTGTTGTACACCAATCATGTGGATGAGGCACTTTCATATTTATATTTAAAATCAAAAGTCGCTTTATATATGAATATATGAAATAAATCAAAATGAAGAGCTTCTGTGTTCAACTCTTTCGTTCAAGGATTTTAGAAGAAAAAAAAAGATTTTAATACAGATATTTAATATTGTCGTTTGAATGTTTGTCTCTTGCTTGTTTCATTCTTATTTTAATAACCAAATGTCTGACTTTTGGTTCAGAAGATTATCTCTCTCCCTAACTCTCGAACCCCCACAACCGACACCACCACCACCGCCGCACCCCCTCCCTTCCGCTTTTTAAACTTTGGGAAGTTTTTTAAGTGTACATAATACTGTATGTATCTGTGGATTTGTTTTTAAAAGCAGAATTATTTAAGATCTGAAAATACTGTAGATAATAGCTTCTGTTTGATATTTGGTACCCTTTTTTTTTTTTTTCATTTTTGTTGTTGGTGTTATTGTTATAATAGCCACATCTGGAAAAATGAATTGTGCAATATTATGGTACAAGTTGCCCGCTGCAGGCTAGAGAGGTGTGATTTCTTTCCCATATCTATCATGCAAAGAACATGTTTGACCACGAGGCAGCAGTATTGGATCACTCTTTAAAAAAAAAAAAGAAAAGAAAAACAAAAGATCTTTGGACTGAAATATTTCTTCGCCTCCTTGGTGTTATATTTCACAATGGAAGTCTGTATTTAGGACTGGCTTTACCTTACTTCCATGTTGAACCCCGAGACACTGCTGTATATAGAACATGTTGTACCTTTTTTTTTTTCCTCCCCAGAAATGTGGTAACTACAAAAGTGATTGTAGTTTTTAAAGATGAAATTATCGTTCTTGTTGTTACATCTATGATAACTATTGGTATTTTGTAACTGAGGTCCAGTTTTGGATTGAGGGTAGTGAATGTGTTCTGTCAGTATAACGTTTCTGTATGCGCTTTTTAATAGCTGACCTCCGATCAGACTTTGGTAATCAACACGTCGAATTGCCATGGTCAGCTCATCACATGCTAAGGTTACATGAACATAGACAGCTAATGCAAGATCTGTTTTTTATTATTATTATTATTATTATTATTATTATTATTATTATGGGATCCAAACGGGCATATTTGTTATCTAAAACCATGTAGTTCAAAAATAAATGATGTTGAGCAAGACCTGCATTACAAATCTGTCATTTATTCATGCGTCCTCAGTAAGCGCTTTATCCCGCGCAGTGTAGCGCTGGATCCTGAGCACAACCCATTCACACCGGGTACGGGGTGGGTAAGAGGCGGGAATACACCCTTATCAGGACGCCATGCACATAAACATTCACACACTCATCGAGATATAGCGCAGCTTAGTAGATCTAGGCCACTTCCATGCTGTTGGGAGGATGAAGGAAACTGGTGAACCCTGTGGAAACCAGAGAGTCTGTGTTCCCAGGATATACCGGATCTAGGTCCAGTGCAACCCAGCCCAGATGTCACTGTGGCTAATAACTTCCCGGGTAAAATCATATTCAACTCAATTCAATTTTATTTGTATAGCGCTTTTAACAATTGTCATTGTCGCAAAGCAGCTTTACACAATCAAAAGAATTATGGAAGTTTGTATGGAATGTGAATGTGTATGAATCGGAATGATCAGATAGTCCCTGGTGAGCAAGCCGAGGGCGACAGTGGCAAGGAAAAACTCTCTGAGATGGTAATAGGAAGAAACCTTGAGAGGAACCAGACTCAACAGGGAACCCATCCTCATCTGGGTGAAACAGAAAGCAGGAATTGATCTGCATTTAGACTGTGTAAGGTGGCAGGCAGTTCAGCTATAACAGTTAATTGATGTTAATATGGAGTCCAGGTAGTTATTGGAGACTCAGGTAGACTTGAAGGAAATTCCAGTCCTGAACTATCGAACTGTCAAGTCCTCAGAGAAACAGTTGCCAACACCAGTCAAGGCCAGAACCGTCTTCTAGGTGGAGAGAATCATCCCCAGACACCAGACGCATCCCAAAGAGACACACAGGGCATCCATAGATTCCATAGATATCTGTTACGTGCAGAGGTGTGTATGTGTAGTGCACGTACTGTATGTGCGCATGTGCAATCTCTCCCCCTGTTTCTCTCTCTCTCTCTCTCTCTCTCTCTCTCGCTCTCCCTCTCACAGGTGGCTCCGCCTTGATTGAGCGTGCTGATGCGCATCCGGATTGGACGGCACTGCATCAGCACAGTCCTTTTAAGATGGTGGACGAGAGCGTGAAGTTGCGCGACTTACTTTGATGCGACTTACGTGCTCAAAAGATTGATTGTTGGCTTGATTGTTTATCTGATTGTTTACTTGGTTGATTGATTGATTGCTTGATTGTTTGATTGACTGAGTGATTGATTGTGTGGTAGTTATTGATTGTTTAGAGAGACACTGTTGTGTCGCGCCCTGCGCTCTCTCATTTTCTTTTGTTGATTTCCTTTTTGTACGCGTGGATGGAAGTGTTCCTCCTGCGAGTTTATATAGTTTTCTTTTGTGTAAATAGTGTATATATTAGTCTTGTTATATATAGTTTCAAGGAAGCAGTAGGGGTTGGGCGCCATTTTTGTTGTCCCCCATTTTCTCCTGTTTTTGTATTTATAGTTAGGAAGTTAGTTTAGTCTTTGTATTTTGATTTATTTTCTTTTTTTTTTGTAGTTTAGTTAGCTTTGAGGGAGGAGATAGGGGTGGGGTTTTGTTTATTGTTTTGGCCTTGGCCCAACCCTGAAGCCTAGAGCTTCCTGTGGGTTTGGTGTGTGTGTATAAAAATAAAAACCACGCACACTGTACTTGGTTGCAAAGTTTGTTTATTTATTTTTTTTTTTGTTGTGTCCCTGGACCCTAGACCGGGGGTCGTAACAAGTGGGGGCTCATCCATTGCCAAGTATCCTTGGCCTTTTGTTTGTTGGCCTGTCCTTTGGGTTGGACATAGTGTAATTATGTATTTTGACTTAATAGCCTTTACGCTAGCTCCTAGCCTGGAACAGTTTAACCTTTGTCGAAAAGACGACTTGTTCAGCATTGCTGAGTTCTTTGAAGTTGAGGTGCCACTCAAGGGTCTTAAGAAGGAGGTTTAAAAAATATTGCTTAATAAATTGGCTGAGCAACAGATTTTGCCTGGGGAGCCTGGAGAGTGTACGAAGGATGAGGATGCTTCAACGCCGACGGAGGTCGACGGTAGGCCATCACCTGCGCCACAGTCACCCTCCATGCCCCCCCAGCATAAGGTATTTACAGCACCCACCAAAACATCGCCAATTCGTGAATCAGAACAACTTTTGGTTCTAAAAACGAGGGAGGTAGAACTAGAAATTAAACGGGAGGAAACAGAGGCTCAAAGGTTACGGTTGCTGGAGCTGGAGCTTGAGATGGAGAGGGAGCATTTTCGGCGAGATTTCAGCTGGCTACACCGGGCGAAATGCGCGCCGGAGAGTTCCCCTGCTTCTCCATCATTCGCTCAGTTCTTCTTCTCTCGTTTCTGCCCCAGTGACTACCTCCCCACCCCAGTTTGATGTAAGCAAACATATTGCTTTAGTGCCTCGTTTTAGAGAGACAGAAGTGGATAGCTATTTCATAGCTTTTGAGCGTGTGGCAGCTACGTTATAGTGGCCGAGAGCAATGTGGGCTCTCTTGTTGCAATGCAAGTTGACCGGTAAAGCGCAGGAGGTGTGCTCTGCGTTGCCTATTGAACAAAGTCTAGATTACGACATGGTCAAACTACCTGTTCTACGTGCGTACGAGTTGGTACCAGAGGCCTACAGACAAAAATTTAGGTCCCATAAAAAGACAGACAAACAAACCTTTGTTGAGTTTGCCCGAGAAAAGCAAACACTTTTTGAAAAGTGGTGTGCTGCTACTAAAACCACCACTTTTGAGGCTCTTAAGGAGTTAGTTTTAGTGGAGGATTTTAAAAACTGTTTGTTTGAAAACATAGTAGTGCACTTAAATGAGCAGAAGTTCACGTCATGGTCAGCAGCCGCTGTACTAGCTGACGAATTTGTATTGACACACTGTACTGTATTCTCTCCTGCTGTGAGAACTGACAAATTCACTGTCCATGGGGTTGAAGGGCAGGCAGTGTGAAACCTGCAAGGGGGGGGGGGTGCTTTTAGAACTTCTCAGTATCGCTCAAGTGGAGGTAGAGTCTGTTTTTACTGCTTAAGTGCTGATCACTTGATTTCAGACTGTAAGTCCTGGAAGAAGAAAAACACAGCTGTAAAATCAAAACCTGTCAGTTTTATTAAAAAGCAAGTACAACATGTCTTACCTGATCAAACAGTAGAAGTGTATAAACCATGTTACAGGGGTGGGTGGATCGTAGATCAGTGTCCATCCTGCGAAATACGCGTGCAGCACAGACTCTGATGTTAGCAGATACACTCTCACTGTCTCAGAAAACCTACACGGGCACTGATGTTATTTTGCGTGGCATAGGAGCAGGCTGTATCACAGTTCAACTACATAAAATCTATCTTGA
>JAOTQY010000002.1:18268563-18278578 GCA_026413445.1 Dolichallabes microphthalmus
TTTAAAAAAAAAAAAAAAAAAAAAAAAAACACCATAGTTGCCAGACAGCAGACATTACAAGCCAAGGCATTACTAGTTGAGTCGAAACAATCTGACTTCATTTAACCAATCACGGTTTCGACTAAGGCTGGGACCGCCTACCTCATCAGCATACAGCGACAAGGAAATGTGGAAATTCAGAAATAAATAAATCTTGAAATATATTAATAAACAAAAGTAGGAATATATTTAGCAATTTTCCAGGGCTTATTGTATTTATGTATTTGTTTATTTCTATATTTACTTATTTATTCACACATTTATTCATTTATAATTGTCATGTTTCGTCCTCCATATATTAGGGAAGAATTGTGGGTTTTAAAAAAAAAAGTATGCCTCCATTCATATACAATCGACCCCCAAAATTCGCGGGGGTTACGTTCCTAGAGCACATGTACTGTAACTCATGAGAGCGCCTTTTCTTTGGTACTGTAGTGTAAATACAGTAATAATTCACCACTAGCTGCCTGTTCCTCTACTGTTGCTTTATGTTCTCTCTACAGTATTAAAATGTATATGGAATTCTTAATAGTTTGGAGTTAAAACACAAAATTATATACTGGCACGAAAAAAGATGTAAAAAATTGTGGAGGATATTTGTGGTTATTTTAGTTGTGGATTTTTAGTTCTAAAGAAAAATCTGTGAACGACTGAGGCCACCAACTCTGATTATGATAACAAGAGCTACCGTTACCCAGGACGGTCAGGACTTGTGCTCTGGTAGTTCAACCTAAACTCATAATGATTTAGGAGGACATGAAGGGACGTGTCCATAAAAATGACTGACAAGAATTTAATCCTAATCCAACATACACAGGAACTGGTCTGGTTTACAAACCGTGTCCTTTTCCCAAGCTCAGTCATTACGCTTATTCTGAAACTATAACTTTATAACTTCCATATAATTTTCCACATTATTTATAACTGTAAGAAGAAACAGGAAAGAAAAAAAGAGGCTGGTGAAGAGACGCCATTTTATAATTGTTCTAATGCTGTAAGTGGTGTGTGTGTGTGTGTGTGTGTGTTGGAGGGGGGTCTTCAGTTTGATTAGCCGTGACCGCTCCTTAGATATATTTGAAGTTAGTTTAAGGGACCTTGGTTTTTAAGTGAGAAAACTTGTGCTATAAGGGACGAGCGACATTTAATTAATCCTAAAATTTAAAGAAACTAATTATAATAAATTAAACTACATTTAATTACTCATTTAAAGGTTTAAAATTGTAACAAAATTTGGGGAAAATGTAATATCGAATCGTGATACTTATAGAATTACAACTTTGATCGAATCAGCACCGAGGTTTCGTGGTATCTTTGTTTTGAAAGCGATATACAAATGAAATACAAATTAATTGAATATCTGGAGTTGGTGGTGAGTCCCGTCCCTAGTAAATACCACCAACTAAGTCGTTTTAACTGCTAAGTGTTTATTCATATTATCCCACAGCAATCTGTCTAGACACTTCATGAAGTGTGTGTTTGTTTATTTATCTGTCGGGACGAGGGAGTGATGAGTGTCAGGGGGGTAAGAGTCACTCTGTCACATCACACCACCCTGTTGTTAATTATAACCGCTTTTCATGTCACGGTTTCTGCCTTATCTATTATATTTGTTCACTCTTTACACTCTGCCGTGTCTGTCCAATATAACAGCACGTTTCACAAAATAATATTCGAGCAAAACAAATAATTTGGTTGTTAATACTGATGTAGAAGATCTGATCTGAAGATAAAGAGAATATTTGTTCAATCATTCTTCCTTCCTTCTTCCTAAAACAGCCTGTTTATCTCGAGGTCTTGATAGACTGTAGTGCTTTGTTTTTCGCAAACTTCTTATAACTCGCAGCGTAGTCTGCTGATCAGTCAGTCTGTTTAGGTGTTCTACAAATACACTAGTTAATCATAGGACACATAAATGAGCATCTTTGTAAGTGGAATAAAATAAATAGGCTACTAGGGGGAGAGAGAGAGGGGGCTTTGTGACCTGACTGGGGTACGGGCCCTTAAAGCTCGTCCTTAGAGCTTGTGTAGCTTTTTGTTCTCCTTCAGCCAAAAGGTCCAGCTTTATTGGAATGATGATGGCCTTTTGAAGTTCCTGGCTTTCACGGTTCCAGCACGGCTTCGTTTGATCACAAAAGTGATCGTTGCAGCAGGAAGGAACAATGTCACAAGCGTGTCTATAAATGGAATTTTCCAGGATCTCCGTCTGCATTCCTCGAAACTCTGAAACTAGAAAGGTGCCAGATGTGCTTAATCAGGCCGCAGACGTGCCTTTAACGCGCACACACACACTGTTCATCCTCCAAACTAATGATGGGATCATTTTTAGTCCAGGATAGTTTGTAGAGTATTCATTTACAAGTACATAGGTGTGTGTGTGTGTGGAGTCCGTTTATTCTCCTCGCTCTCTGTGGGTTTTCTACGGGTTCTCCGTTCTCCTCTTGTGGTCCAAGGTTTAGTGTAGTGTCTGCTTTAAAGTCGACTGGGTATTTAAGAAGGTAGAATAAATAACCTTGTTCAACATAATGTTTTATTTTAACAAAATCAAACTTCACTATTTATTTTTATTCTAAAAATATGGTGTTTTAACGGTTATTAAATGTTGCCAATATTTGTCAAATGTAAGCTTTAGAATTTAATTAGATTCATCTTTCAGTACTTTACCCGCATAATTTATCCTCGGTCGGGCGTGTCGGTCTCGTGTAACAGGACACATTTATACTTGGTGAAAGGTGAAAGGTCATCATCTGAGCCAATATTTTCTGTCATCTGTAGGTTACAGATTGAAGCTGCATTAGAAATCTAAAAGCCATTACATCATTAGCACAAAGTAGCTCGTATCTTTATTGCTCTATTCTGCCCCCTAGTGGATAACAGACTACTCTCCCCCCCCCCCCTTTTTTTTTAAACTCCAGATTGCAGTTAAGGTCCACAAGATGAATTTTATTTATAGCACGTTTTCAGCCAAAGAAGTAACTAGAAGAAGAGGAATTGCAAAGTGAGCCTTCAATAACACAAAATCAGTTCTAACATCCCACTACCAAAAAAGATTTAGAATTTTAAACTGTTGTCATATTTACTGTTATATGGAAGTGAAATAAAGACATTTGGGTAAAAACCTTAATGACAAGTTAGATACCTTTTGTACTACTGATATCAGGACAGAAAAATCCCTTGTGATAAATCAGGTAAAGGAAACCTGTTGTATTTTTTAAAAAATTGGACATGTAAACTTTCAAATAAAGCTATTGGAAGGAAAAGATTCAAGGTAAAAGAGGCAGAGCAAGATCTAGAAGACAATGGCTCTATAATATTTTAAGCTGGAATGACGCGTCGTATGAACAATGCAAAAGAGCAGCACTAGTCCACAAGTACTGTAAGGTTTTGCCCTGTAGGATGCAAGTTTGTGTCGTTCAACATATTCAACCAAAACTTGGAGTTAAAGGATAGCATTAACATGAAAGTCAAAGAGAATGAAATAAAGATGGATTGATGAATTTTTAGAGAAAGAGATCTATAGAGAGGCATTTCAGTGTATAAAGAGAGAGACAGAGATTTTATATACTGTATATATATATATGAGAGAGGGAGCAAAGAATAGCAAAGAACACTTTTTAAACGTGTAAAAAAAAATCATTCTTTTACAAAGGAAAAAGTAAAATCTCTTTAGATACAAGTATATAAATGTATATCTTTTTGTACTCAAGTCAATTCCAGTCTTTGGCATTCATGATAAAAAAAAAAAACTAATAATAATATTTATCTTCTTTTAATAATGTCAGTTCTTTACAAATTAAATGAAAAACAAAAATCCTTGTCTTGTCACTACATGAAATCTAGCACATTAAAAATCACCACGGGACGCTTGTTTTCTCTTTTAAGACATTGTGGTTGGGGTTGAAGCGCTACGATGTCACCACACATGCCAACTACTGTCTACATTTGCTCCATGCTTACTTTCAGAGCGGAAATTCAGCTTGACTAGTTTTCTCTATTACTCACATGTGCAAGCTTTAGTTAAAAAGAGATGAAAAAAAATTTTTAAACACACTTCAGTGGAACATGAATCCACCAGCAGAATCTAAAAATCCTGAAAATACAGAAAACAGCTTCAGTAAACATGGAGTGATGGCGAGTAAAAACACTCGAAGCCTCCTGAGAGGAAAATGAGTCAGACCTGATGAAACCTAATAACGAGACTTGATTAAATCACATCTTCATAATTAAGAGCCATTACAGAAGCAGTGTGGGGGAGAGACGTATGAAATGACGAGCCGGGGGCCCGGAGACACGATGTACTGATTCAGACTCATGGAATTGGGGTAGTCATGCACTCGCTGGACACTTTAATAGGAACCCTTGTTTATACAGATTAATCAGTCAGCCAATCACGTGACAGATACAGGTCAACAGATGGACTGGTTTTCTCTGAGTATTTTACGAACTGCTGATCTCCTGAGACTTTCACTGTCTCTCGTCACCAGAGGACGCAGTGAAAAACATCCACTGAGTGGCAGGTCTGCAGGAAACAGCTAGTTGATGAGAGACCTCAGAGGAGAACATGCTGATATGAAGCCTACACAAAACACCACCACCACCACCATCACCCCAGTATATAATAATAATAATAATAATAGCCGCAGTGATCTGAAAAGCCTATCAGAGTGCACGTCACCACACCGGCGATAAGAAACAAGATGCCTGTATTCGTCCCCCACTGGGGAAATTTATAATAATGGAAAATCTAAATAAGTTTAGCTGATCTGTTCAACATCGGTCCTAAAATACAATCCTGTGGCGAAATTAATAACATTTCAGAGGTCAAACCCACTTAAATGACTCTAATGTCTGCTACCTGAGGTACTGGATCTATATTCAGAAATAATGCTTTTAAAAGATTCCTTTGGCCGTAACGCTAATAAAGCTTATAATAGAATAATCTCGCCTTGCTATGAAGACGATTTTAACCAGAATCTGAAACCTGCTCTGTGAAAATGTTCATGAATTGAGCATGTAGGTGATGTAATTCAGTTCTGCGCTTGGTGATGGACAGAATCCAGAACAGGATGTAATTATTCATTCTTGTGTTAAAAAAAAAAAAAAAAAAGCTGTACTGTCCACGTCTCAGAGTATGTAGTTAAATTTATATGACTATTGATCCGAGTTCTCTGAAGTTTCATAAAACCCTTATATTTACTTCAGTTCTAACAGAAAATGTAAGCAAGCGGTTTATCCTTTTCTTTCCGTCAGTATTTCATGATGATAAAAGGTTATCTGTTCCAGCACTTTGAGAAAATATTATAGCCACAATCTTCCAAATTTCCCTTGCTGTCTTGCCTCTAGAAACATTTTCCTTAATGCAGTTACCCGTCTCACACCTCGTATTCAAACACTTTTAAAAAGTCACTCGTTTATTGTCCTGGATATTTAATGCATTTTGTGGAATGCAAAAGCCAGTAATGTGAACGAGCTTTAAGGATGGAGTTCAGTGAGACGTGTGATTGTGTATGATGGAGTGAAATGACTCCAGCTGAACCTCTTTATTTTATTTATTTTATTTATTCGTGCGTGGTTGTAGAGAGAAATAAATCCATCAGGCTTTTAATGTCACAGCGATGCAATGTAAGTTCCAGCCAAATTTCTTTCCCTCCGAAGAGCCGGTTCGTATTTATAAATAGCTGCTTCTCAAAGAGCAGAAAAATCCCCCAGTGTCGGCTTGTAAATCTTGTTTTTTTTTTTTTCTTCACCTAGTTTAATAGTATGGCATTTACTCTACTTTTCCCCCAGTGAGCCTTCTGTTAGTGATTTACTCGCCCGGTCCATTAAATGGCGTGATGTTTGACAAAGTACTAAGAAATGATACTTACATAAAAATTACATTTGTCAAAATCATATTAAAACTCCAGAATAAAGGATTATACTCGAGTAACGGTTTCTTTTCTTCACATGTACTTGAGTATTAAAGTTTTGTTTCTGTGTTAAAAGTAACTTTTATTACTGGAGTACATGTGAAAGTTTGTCAAGAAACCGTTACTCGAGTATAATCCTTTATTCTGGAGTTTTAACAAGTTAATCAGAACCTTGTAAAAAGGCAACACACATCACATCAACTGTTAGTATTTGCTATGATCGGACTTGCTGTCTAGTGACTGAAATTGATGCGAGTCCGACCTAGCGTTACCCGGCTAAATCAGCAAACTTACTTTAGCATCCTTCTCCACATTGGATAACATCTCGTTTTTTATACTAGGAATTATTTTAGACACGCTGGGATTTAAACTATTTAACTTGTTCACAAACTCTACTTAAATTCCTGACCACGTGTACATTACTTGAAATAAATTGCATCATTTAGTGAATGAATAACTGTGTGTTATTTATTAAATTAATCACAGTTTTTCCGCTATGAATTGTGCAGAACCGTCTTATACTTAGTGCTTTCATTTTAGTGAGGTATTACCAGGAGTTTCACAGACAGCGTCGCCTCATTATTCCCTAAAACTGCAGTGAAATCTGTGCAGTTCTGACGAGACTGAGAAACGTAAGACCAGGGTCTGTCACGGAGCCCGCATCGCTTCCTCGAGCGTGGAAACGGGAACCGCGTGTCTCCTCTATCCGTCACCTCCGCAGTAAGATGACAGGAAATTGGTTATACCATCATCTGCGTCAGACAGATTTAATGAAGCTGTTTCACAATGGCACGTTAAAAGAAAAAAGTATTTGAGTGACTGAGCACCTGCACCGATTCAGCCGTCTCCTTCATCCTCACACTACATTTAACGCAGAGCGATGTTTACGTCTCCTCAAACTCATCAAACTGTAACTGTACCTAAAATCTGTCATAAGCATCATTAAAAGGCAAAGGCAGCGTGCGTGTTGTTTTTGAAAGATCTACCTGAAGGGATCAGAGATGTTTAATCAGATCGGATCTTATTGTTCCTCTGAGGAATCTTCATTAAGACTAATGACGTTGAGAGACAAGTTCTAAAGGCTCTGCTCGCAACCGAGAATAAAAAGAGCGGGACAATTTTGTGTTCGGATCACGTCACTAATATCTTTTTCATTTCTGTTTATTCACTTCAATGCTGATCGATGATAATTTCTGTCCTTTTTTTCCCCCCTATTCGTCCCATCACATGACATCTCGCCCCTCTCCCGCCCCTTTTTATTTTTGTGTACCTCCTCTCTCTCTCTCTCTCTCTCTTATTCAGTGTGACCAAGACCAGTGCATTCAGAGCACCAAATTCGTTTTGCAGGCCGCCGCTACGCCGCTGCTGCAGAGCGAGACCCCGGTCATGCCCGATGAATCGTCTGCGTCGGGCAGACCGGCCCTCGGCACGCCGTGCCCGCTGCTTCCGCTGGGCCAGCCCACGCCGCCCACCTCCACCCCGAGCCTGAGCTGTGACGCTGAGAGTCTGAGCCCTGGTGCCCCCGAGGCCCAGCACCACTTCCTCACGCCCGACGACGCCCCCTCGCCCCCGGGCATGCTCCCCTGCACGAGCCCGCCGGACCCCACCTACACGGCGCCCTTCTACAATCCTGCCAGCCAGGACTCTCTACACGAGGACTCGGTCCGAGGCCTGGTCAAACTCAGCTCTGTCTAAATAAACGAGCGTGCGCTGGTCATGACACCGGCCCTGATTCTGTGCCAAGAGCCCGCTCGCTCATCATCGTAACTCTACAGTCTCAGTGAATCGAGTCTCCTCGAGTCACACAGCGCGGACCTGAGGACATTTAAACCCAGTCTACGCTCTGACACGCCCAAGTGAGCTGCCAAATCTGTCTCTGCTCCTCAGACTGTGTGTGTGTGTGTGGGTGTGGGTGTGGGGATGCAGGAGCTGGTCGCTCCAAAACAAAGGACTGTAACTAACGTGTCGAACTGTTCAGAAAGAGGACGTTCCAGTAGAAAAGCTGCATCACACGTCTCTGACCGATCGACTGACTGACTGGGAGTCTCTGTGTTCTGGAGCTGATTTTCTTTCTTTCTGTTTGTTTGTTTCTCTGCCTGATGATCGGGACCGGACACTTTTCACCTTCCCATCTTTTGAGATTATTGTACAGCCGATAACGACGTGAGCTGTTTGTCATGTTGCATATGTGTACTTTTTTCTTTTCCTTTTTTCTACTTTGGAAACAGTATGGTATTCTGTTTTTTGCAACAAATCGGTGTTTTATCAGATGGATGTTGAAACACTTCAATGTTGTATGCTGCGACGTTCCCTGGTCTGCATAAACAGTGTTCTCACGTAACGATTGCCTGTAGTGAATGTCTTACCAACATGACCTATGATGCTGTGTTATGAGGGGGGAAAAAAAATTCATAAATACACTGCCCAATAAAATCTGATCAATTACAAATACCACGTACCTGTCTAATTTCACTTAAAAATGTAAAATTATTTATACACGTTTTCTTTTTCTGAAGTGTTCTTTTTGTTTTTTGGCTTCAGTTTTAAAGGTAATTTAGCTGTTTGACATCAATTTCTGGGATAGTTTTTGAATTCTGAAATGTTTTCTATAAACATATTTTCATGTTTCTCAGTGCAGGCAAACCAACAGCGCATAAAAATAAAACAATAAAAAAAAAACATCCGGCCAGAAACAAAAGCACGCTAATATTTCCTTCATCCACATCTGGGCTTTAATGTGTGAAAATGATTCCAGAAACACTTTATCCGGAACTCTGGGTTGCGCCATCTGGGAAATAAAACTCCACAGATGTGACAACCGTTCAGGTCGTCAGCTGACTTTGTTTTATCGCCACATCAGACCACATGACCCGATCATGTGGTCTCGTCGATTAAACCTTAAATTTATTTATTTATTTTTTTTTTTTTTTTACTGTAGATTAGTTTCACTAATAATCGGATTTCTTTTGGACACGCGGTCGTGTGTGAATACTAAAGTCTGGAACTGTCATTAAAGTTTATGAGGTCACTCTAGTGTTCATTACATGCTTTATTAAATACATAAATATAAAGCACAATAATTATAATAATGTTACTCTATAATAATTATTATAATAATACATTTGCACTCTTTGCCTATACACTCAACTTTAACCAACCGAACACGACGGGGTTCCCTTTAAGTATTTAATTCTTACTTAAACATCAGGCACGTTAGGCAAATACTGTATGTACCTTCATATGTGAATTCAACTGAGCCTTCAGTTTTGTTTCATTATTCTCTTTGCTAATTGCTACACCATGAGAAAGAAAAAAAAAATCAATCGTCCATGGACGCAGGTCTGAGATGGTGTTTTGGAAACGCAGCCGGTTCCGGGTGTCGGCTCTCGTTCAGACACAGCTGCGTATCCGTTAATTGGCTGTTTAAAAAAAAAAAAAAAAAACCTGAAATAACACACACACACACCCGATAGTGCTGAAGCGATCGTGACCGAGCCGAGAGTCACCAGAGCTTAACATCCTGCAGGTCCAGGTCTCCGAGGACCTCCAGCTGGGTGATGGAGCTCAGGTCCTGCACGCGGTGTCTGTACTCCAGCAGGTGCTCTCCGTTCACGGCCATTTTAAACTGGTGGTTCTGGCACAGGATGATGATCTGAGGACACGGACAACGACAGGTGCGTTAGTGTTCATTTAATAATAATAATAATAATAATAATAATAATCTGTGATCCTTTCTCATCACGTTGCTGCTCCTGATACAAAACACCTGATTCTTGAGACGCATCAGTCTGTGTGAACTGAACCCTCCGCCGCTCTGTTATTCTGCTTTGGCTCGAACGCCCCTCGTATATTTAAACTCTGCGTTTTATGCCATCGATAAGGAAATGACTTCAGGAAGTAGATTTCTATTTAGATCCCTGATGAGCTACATCCCTGCGGACGACACCAGACTGTACGAGTAGAAATCATTACAGTATAATTGTAGAAGATCGAGTGTGTGTGTTGAAAGGATGTTCAAGTACGAGCACACTGTTACACACACATGAGAATCCTGGGATGAGCACGGCGCA
>JAOTQY010000002.1:18347577-18357708 GCA_026413445.1 Dolichallabes microphthalmus
CCCCCGCGACCCTGAACACAGGATAAAGCGGTACAGAAAATGAATGAATGAATGAATGAACTCTTCAGCCAATGTGACATAGTCTTAAGTCTGGAAAAGGGGATATGTGGACGCGTGTGTAGCGCCGCCTGGGCTTCAAACAGTAGCAAACAGATTTGCTGGCAGTTTGAAACAGCCTAAGGGAACGCGTATGCCATTAACGGAAAAGATGGTGGAAAACAAAGAAGAATGATGGACAAGTCCCTGCTGACTTGTGGGGCAAATGTCTGACACAGCTAAGTCGCCTTGCTGTCTGCAGACCTCTTCTGCTCGTCCCAGAGGATGTACAGGGGTAAAATATTACAGGACATGTGGGATTTCCGATAGCAGGTAGTACTTCTGCTGACCCATTTCTGTCCACGGTAAAGTAATATCCATGGCAAGGTCTGCTGGATACGGTTCTACAGAAACACATGCCGTGTGAAGAACATCTGAATAGAAAGATGCCAAATGAAAACCGTCCATTTCCTTTTTTTAAATTGATGCTATTAGACATTCTTAGGAATTAAAATGCGAGCCAACTTGACATTAGGTCTTTGTTACCGAACCATATATCATGTCTTCATCTGGTCCTGGTAAGATGGTGTTGATGAGGAAGCCACATGGTCATGAGTCTGCTAAGTCGAAAGTGCTGACAAGCCGAGTGCAATAGAAATAGGATAGAGCTCTGTAAATACTCTTTACATTACACATTATAATACACTCATGCCCATTTAATTTTGAGATTTATCTTACTCATAGCTCACCTTAACCCCATTGACACTTGCCCTGAAAACAGTGGAGAAAGTTGACTCTCAAGAGCGAGCCATTCCAGTTGCTTGATCTGCGGCCTGTTTAAATCTGACTCATAAAGCTATGGGATTAAGAAACACTTAGCAGCAGCAGCAGCATTAAGTGGTCTGAACCTTGCCTGACCTGTCTATGCAAACAGAAAGCTGCAGATCTGGAGAGGAACCAGAAGAGGACAAGTGTTGCCTAATGGACAGGACTGGCATCGTCCTAAACAGTTTGTTTACCGCCTTTGAAGTTCCGTGCCTCACCACGGAGGCCTACAGTAATTATCTGGAAAACTAAGTGTGTTAGAGCACCAAATTCTCCAAATTCACATAGCTTTCATAACGTCATACCTTCAACTAAATCAGCCAAAACAAAAACTCTGCACAGCTCTGTAACATACCATGAGATAACACTACAGATAGACACTGATCGAACCATTTCTCTTGGGGGGATTATAAAGTGTGTAACGTCGGTACGAGGTGCGGTCGTGAAATGATTATTGCTGGGGGGAAAAAAAATGATGTAATGAAAACGAACAAGGCGACGCACTTCTCCAAACGGTGGATGAGCTGGTGGAGACTGGTGGTAATCACCTTTTGGTCATCTTTGAAATGCCTGGTTTCTTCAAGTGATGGAAGAGGAAGATGTCACTGGGTGCGAGGTCAGGGGAAAAAGGGGGGCGGGGGGCTTCTGTTATTCGTCAAGAAATGAATAACAGCACACACTTAAATTTTTTTTTTTTTTAACAGTGTGCGCCATTTTGGTTCTGATCCTCTGGCGGCATCTTGCTAAACTTCACCGCAGGCTTATTACACAAAAACAAATGTTCTACTCATTTCCAGAGAAATTGATTTGATGTTTTTCATATGATAATGCAAATCTTATGATCGCCCCATGTGCACCATGATGCTCTCACAAAGTCATTTTGTTAGGATTCCTCTGATGTGCAGTAAAAGTCTTGAGCCATCCCTCATAATTATTCAAATTAAATTAAAATAATTAAAGAAATGTTTCACTGTGACAGGCTACAAAATTGCATGACTCCCTCTTATCTCTATAGCATGTATCCTGTACAGGTTCAGGGGAATCATGGAGCCTATCCTAGGGGACATAAAGCGGGGTACACCATGTACCGATCCATCGCAGGGAAACACCAATTAGACTACGCTACATGTCTTTGGACTGTGGGAGGAACCCCATGCACACAGACCCGAGGCAGGAACCGAGCCCTGACCCTGGTGGTGTGAGCAACCTCATATCCCCTCTCATCAATTCCAGCCACTCAGCATTCAGCATCACCAGGACACTAATCACCGAAACTTGGCCATTACTGAGAGCTGAAAACCCGCCAAGAACAAGAGCCAATAAAGTCCTTCAGTAAGCCTGGAGAGCTGTTCCTCAAATCTACATTGAAACATACAAGAAAGTCTGAAGCTTTAAAGAAATGAGCGGTGGCTCAAGACTTCTGCACACTTATGTACATCCAAACCAGATCGAATCAAGCTGCTAGACTGTACGCTGAATAGAAGGTCATGTGTGATACAGTATCCACATCAGCGTAATTTAGTTTGAGACCATGTTGTTATTAATGTCTTCTTGTCCCACCGAAATCCATGGTCACGAGCCACTGCTGCTCAGATTATTTCCAAACCCGTGTATCTGACAGATGTTTTGGAATTTGTAAATGTCTGGTTTCAACTAAAGGGCTTTGAGAGTTGTTCTGAGATTCCTGTGGGCTCAAGCTTATATTCAATCAGCAGCAGAACTTCATGGCTGGAGAAAAAGCGTTTGCTTATATTCCAAATCTCAATAAGCATACTCCTTAATAGAACAAAAGTTATTATTATTATTATTATTATTTTCAGATTCAGATAAAGGATGACAATAGTGATCTGCTCTGTATTGGTTCAAATCTCAGCTCAGATGTTCACACTGGTAATAATAAGAAATCCATTATTTTTTCTTTCATGGATGGAGTACTTCGTTAAGTAGATAACTAGACACAAAGTAAATAGAGCTTGGTAAATGATCCACTTGAAAATGTTTGAATAATATCCCCCAACCCAATGGTCCATCTTTTCACGTCCATGCCATGTTGACCACAAATTTCAATGATCAAGTAAGTGTTATGATCTCGGCTCCATTAAGCATCCAAATGGTGTATGAACCAGTAATGAGAAACACAATAAAAAAAAAAACTATACTTAAATCCCTCACGGATGATGCTTTCCACTATGTTTTTTAGTCAATGGATATTCCATGAAAAAACGATTTCATGCTTAGCCAGACCATGTGATACGTCTAATTTTTGGCCAAGTACAGACTGTAAAGGGAATCTTGGCGAGTATTACCCTTCGACATATTTTCTATAAGCTACATTTGGTTCTCTGATGCATTTTATGGTGGCACGTCAAAACCTGAAGTGTGCATGATTCATTCTAATAATTGTACATGTGACCAGAGAGGCGCCACCTTACCCACAAATATGCTCGACTTCTTGGATTCTTTGTGCCGCAGTCACCCGATTTCATGACATCGCAACAGAAACCGCTAGCGACTAAACCAGCTGAGACGCAGACCAATATCATCCCCTTCGTGTTTTCTTTGCCTGACAGACTGAGCGAATGCCTCTCATTGAGATCGCGAAAATAATACCGTACTCCTATTCCGAAGGATCCACATGCAAGTGTAAGTGCGTGTAATAGAATATTATATTTAACATTCTATTCTTACACGCTGTTGACAACTTTTCCGCCGGAGACAAATTCCAATACAGAACCACAGTCGCGGCCCATGTGTGCGGTTGGATGTCAGTTCAAAGTCTGGACCTTTGAAATGACATCCGCCAGCCGTAAACAAGTGAGGCTGTGATGGCTGGGCAAGAACACATTGACTCTACAAAGTACATCTGCATCCCACGGAGGTGTTTACAGCCGTCCCTCATGCTTCGGTAACATGGCTGAGGATCTACGCGTCTATGAGCGCTCGTAACAAACAACGGAAACTGCTGAGTTCGGGGGAACAAGTACATGCCCCGAACATGCTGATGATATTTATGCTCATCTGGATCCTGCTTTTGTGAGCCATGGTTCCAGGAGCGTAGGCCACAACTACAGACAGGACAGATGGACTCTTGGGGAGGGGTGGGAGGCTGGGCAAAGAGGATAGCAGATGCTGTATGTGGAGCAGCAGCACGAGGACTCCCTAACTCCCCACACATCTGGAAAGTCTATTGGGGACCTTGATTGCATTTCTCTTCTCATCAAGCCGAGGACGTACCGCACAGGTCGAACCCCTTGTGTAGATCTACGTACTGCATATATTAATAGTTTGGGCAGGCGCATGCTGGTGTGGCACCCATTGGATGGGGTGAAGTTATTAAACAGATTAACAATTCCAATAGTCCTTAAATGAGCAGGTGTTGGCGTGTGGATTTTATTATGCCATATTACTGATCAAACATACTGTAAGATGTGTGTACCGCACTGCATGATGTAAAGTGAGAATTATGCCACACTTCCTGTTTGAGCATCATCACATGTTAATTTATCATGTCACCCACCACAGCATTAACAGTCTATTAACATTTTCTTTAGCATCATTTTATTTAGCGAGGAATGCAAATCCGTTTGGTTCTGAGTAATTAAAATTTAGAATCCAAAATGGTAGACTTTTTGTAGGGTAGATATGATGGATGAAGATAAAAAAAAAATGTGTGAATCTTAATCAATCAATCAATCAATCAATCAATCAATCAATCAATATGCAGGGTTCTGTCCGAGTCTGAGCAGCATTATGTCTGATGAATTTTTACCAAGCTTTACAAGTTAAACTCAACAATATGAAAGTGTAGGAGTAACTCAGTGGTTACAGCACTGGACTACAATTTAGAAGGTTCTAGGTTCAAAACCCACCACTGCCAAGTTTCTCCTGTTGGGAGCCCTTAATGCTCAACTGCTCAGATGTACAGAATAATGAGATGGGCATCTGCTAAATGCCTGAAAAGAAATCATAGTAAAGACAAAATGACCCTCAATTAATTAGCTTTTTGAAAGATTTTACAACTTTGCCATGTGTGACCTACTGTACTCCTGGTACGATGTGCATTAGCACGGTGCCCCATAACTGAACTAATAATGATAATATCCTAATAATCTGTCCGAGTTTGAACACATACTTATACAATACTGTGCAAAAGTGCTGAGACGCTCTTTCCTTCATATTAAATTAAATTAAATGATGTAAATTAAAAATGGTTCTATCATCCGGAGATCGCTGGTTCGGTTCCCGGGTGATGCTGTAACCTCTCGCAGCCGGAGGTCTCGAGAGAGCTGATTGGCTGAGCTCTCTCAGAGAGGCGGGATGAGAGGTACTTCGTGCTCCCACATTAATCACGGCTCTACAGCCAATCAGGGGCGCCTGTGAGCTCACGCAAGCGGAAGGAGCGGATAGCGCTGTCCTCCGAGTGTGTTACGCCGCCCCCAATGGTGCGTGAGCGAGCAGTTCGAAAAGATGCGGTCAGCTGGCGTCACGTGGTTCGGTGATAGTCCTCGGCCCTCCCGGCTGAGTGGTAGTACGTAGTAGCCTTAATGTGGGAGCACCCCCTAGTGACGGGGAGGAATTAGCCACGACTAAACTAGGGAGAAAATCGGGGGGAAATCCCCAAAAATAATAATAATAAAAATTAAAAAACTGGTTGTTTATGTACCAACCTGAGCAGCGTCCTCATTTCCCCTCTCGTCTGTTCCAACCACTCAGCATTCAGCATCAGCAGCACCTGTCTCTTACTGTGTCAGGACTTAAACAAAAACATTTCTCTTAGACTGCTCAGATACAGGGACTGGAGTGAACATTGATGAGAGGGTTGAGATATAATCTCTCTGCGTCCTCCCTGGGGTCTCTGTCCTGTACTGTTGCCTGATACAGATCTTCCCAGGAGCCAACCTACAGTAGGGATGTTCTTGCAACTCGCAATTTAGAGGATCTACAGGATAGGCTCAGTGGTTAAGGCATTGGACTACAGTTCAGTTCAAGTTGCCCCTGTTGGGTCCTTGAGCGAGGGCCTTAACCCTCAACTGCTCAGATGTATAATGAGATAGAAAAGTAAGTCGCTCTGGATAAGGGCGTCGGCCATTTACAGTACAATGTCTAAATGTAAATGTACTCTGACTTTCGAGTCTGCAATGCTTTGAAGGAATCGTACTTGTGCTGTCTGTACTCATGATCTTATTCATTAGGTCATCACCATAGCTTGTGACCACAGGAGAGAAAAGGGATGTAAACAGTTTATAAACTGAGCTTCTGATGCACCACCACAGACTGGTAGAATACATTTACTGTCATGTTGCTGCCACTGAACCCATCCAATGGTCCATCTCGTGGTCCATCACCTGTAACTAAGATCCGGAGACAAGAAAAAATGTCAATCTGTCTTGTCTCAGCTAGTCAGCTAATTAGGATTCTTAGTTAGCTAGTTAGTTTTGTTAATTTATATTGTTTGTAACACCTTGGTCCTGGAGGAACATTGTTTTGTTTCACTGTATATTGTTGACATGACAATACAAGCCTACTTGACTTGAGATACTTAACCTTTTCTGCAACCAAATACCGCGCTGATTCTGCGCTAAATCTCAACTAGATTTTCACATTACAAAAAAGACCTTACAGCCGGTTGACGTAGACATGCTGATGTTGAGGCATAAATTCCTTCATGCCTCCATCATTCTCAGTGTCTGCGGTGGCATTAATTCAGACGCTCGAGATTACAGGCACAATAATAATAACACCGGGCTTTAGCTGTATTGAAGTTAAACGCCAGCGCATGATGTCTCTGTTGGCGCTGCGCTCTGGACGCCGCTGGAATGCCACTCGAACCCACAGTGCGTGACTTTAGGGAGAGTCTGCTGTGAGGTGAGGTGCCCGGTTTCATCCGAATCTGAGCCGAAACCTCAAACGCCAGTTGCACGGTGTGGAAGACGCAGCACACTTAAACAATATGAACTGGGTGCCGGAGACGTACCATGAGTAATTATGCTGCTGGGAGAGACTCGCGGTCGGGACAATTTAATTTTTTTCTTAACAGACGGAACACGAGCGAGTCATGGTTTTGTTTTGTGGCTGCTTGATTGTGAAAACTGAACTTCACCAAAGACCTACTGATTGTTAGTGACTGAGTGCTTGAAGAAGCGACTGGCAACACTTCAGTAACGAACATGTGAAGTGGAACAAAGGGGGGAATCAGAGGGAGCTACAGTACCCCTCCACACAAGCCTGGTGAAATGCTAGAGCAAAACTGTGATGTCACGGTAACTCAAGCCGCACTGTTTTGGCTTTTCCTTTTCTCTGTTAGGTGTTAACAGAGAAGCTCACGTATCACTGCATTAAAAGGCCGCGAGAAAGTTCGCTAATGTTACTGGACATCTCACTCAGTGTCTCACTTCACTAGACTGTCGAAACTCGTCTCCGCTTGAGAATCTCAAGAAGTTTAATTATTATTATTAGTTTTTTTCCAAAGTGACTTTAACGTTTCATCAGACCACAAAGGGGTGATCCCCGCGCTGACAGCGCTGCGTTTTACACGATTTAACGCGAAGACAGATAGAAATAAAGAAATAAAGATTCCATCATGTTAATTTAAACACCAGACACTCCTACGCCTACACAGTTCTGGGCAAAAGTCTAAAAACACCCTACTATTGTTTAATACAAATGGCGTCTTATTTGACGTCTTCCGCATTATTGCATCATTTCTGAAAGAGGTTTAAAGGGAAAATGTTTTGTACAAAAACCTTAGTATAGACATGAGTAAAGAATTAATCCTGTACAACTGCATGACCAGAAAAACTCTCTGTTTCAAAAGGGTTTAAATTATTGTCCTGCATCGAGCAAAGAAAACAGTAAAATGACTGGAATTGGGTTAAGCACTGTCCAGTGCATTGTTAAAACCTGGAACACGGCGCCGAACCATCGGAGTTCACGGATGAAATGTAGCGCAGAAATAAAAATAATAATAAAAGAAGGAGTGACTGCGATGGAGATGACTTAAACACTGGGTGAGTTTGCATCGTAAAACAGTAGACATCAGAGCTGTGTTTAATAGTGAAAGTAAGAGCATTTACACACACACACACACACACACACACACACACACACACACACACAAACATACACACCCAATGTGATCAGAACTCCGGGACTAAAAATCTGTGTGTCCATAAGAAAACCATCTGTTAGTGAAACTCATCAGAAAAAAGGCTTCAGTTTGCTAAGTAGCATAAAGATGGAAATAAAGGTCATGTGACCTGCTGAGCCTAAGCCTAACGCCTCTGGAACAACAGGAAGAAGATGCTTATTTTAAAATTGTTGGTCTCCAGTGTCCAGCTTTATAGGGCAGTGGTGGCTCAATCAGTTAAGGCAGTGAGTTACTGGGTTTATGATCAGAAGGTTGAGGGTTCGAGACCCAGAATCCCTCAAGGTTCCACTGTTGAGCCCTTGATCAAGTGTCCTTCACCTATATGCTCCAGGGGGCGCTGTATCCTGGCTGACCCTGCGCTCTGACCCTGCGCTCTGACAGGGATATGTGAGCAGTAATTGAATCATTATTATTATTATTATTATTATTATTATTATTATTTATAACAGTCATACTGTAGATCTTTAAAGCAGATCCTGTACTGTATATTTTCTAAGAAGAAAGACGATGTTGCACTTTGTGGTTTCATGGCATCATGACAAACACTGAATGTGGCTATAAATGTATAAAATGTGCGTACCATTTCCTAATAAAGTAGAAACTGTAATCATAATCAAACACTGATGTAAATAATATAATACAACACTTTATGGTGTGCTGTTTGTGGAAAATATTCAGCTCTGGAGCGTTAACAGTAAATCCCTCCGATTACTCATCCGTTACTCAATCCATTCCGGTGTATTCCTTACTCAATCCAGGGGTTTGATTGTCTACTTACTACGTTCTTTCTTTTTTTAAATAATTTTTTTTATTTATTGTTGTCATTATTTACACATTTTAGACATTTTTGGAGTAAGAAAGGGGATCTACTGTACATGCACATGTGTCTTCTACATTAAGGAACAACATGCAGTACTTCTAATGACAGCTTCCTTTACAGATCATCGTGGCCACGGCGAGTGAATGAAAGCTCTTCAACTGATATTCTATGCATTAGAATTCTTTTGAAATGATTCAGAACAGGATGTAGGACACGGCCGTGTCCATGTGGCAGCGCGATGTTGTTCCTGGCGTCTCCCGATTGTGAGAACGTTGCCAGAAGGATTCCACAGGAGTACTAGAAGTGCACGGAGGTGTGTGTGTGTGTGTGTACACTCATAAAGCAGCAGCAACTGCCCTGTAAAAGAGCGTCATGGCGGAAGAGCTGGTATGAGAGCGGTGCTCCCAGGATCTCCTGTGTTCAGGAACAGGTCTGGAATGTGCTGAGGGACACCACTTCACCCAGGAGGGACAACCGAGTCCCAGCAAGAGGCCAATCGCGTAAGGGGGAAAAGGGTCATTAGAGAAGAGTGTGGTAGTGAATCATAGCGGAGCAGAAACAGCACGAGGCCATCTCAGGACTGTTCTTCATCAAGGTAATGATGATAATAAGAGTAACGTTCTCGCGGAAGTCAGAGGGTTGGATTTTCACAGCTTTGGACTGGATGCTGTTTTAGCAGCCTGGGTGGCTAATGGAAAATGTTAAGTGTGTGAAGGACTTACTGACTCTGCTCCTGGCCTGGTTAACCTGCTCACCCTGATCCTTAGCTTCAACAAACCTGTGGAGAATAGGAAAAGTCTACAGTAACATTGTAGGATTAATAATAATAATAAAATTCATGCATTGAAGTCATAAATTATTTCTAACACAGGAAATCGAGAGCTAACACACACTTCATCCAGGACACACTTGGAGGAGAGCGCTATCATCATTAGTCTTAAAATAGTTTATATAAGAGATGCCTAGTCCTAGTCTTGATGAGAACACAAAAACAAATAAGATTTATATAGGGGGCGAAACGATATATATCACAACACATTGCATCATGATGCAATAATCTCAGGACGTGCGACTCACAACATGCAAATCATCATTCCACTAATTATACACGCAAATGCAAATGCATTATTTATAGACCAGTGATCCTAATTTGTACCCCGAGGTAAATATATATAGCACATGAGCTATTTTTCTCTACTGCAGTGGTTCTCAAACTTTTTCTGTCGTTCCCCACTTAAGGGGTTGAGCGAGTTTTCAAGCCCCACTTGTCAACAAAATAATAACGAAATCGGCCAAGTTTACT
>JAOTQY010000002.1:18442104-18452355 GCA_026413445.1 Dolichallabes microphthalmus
ATGCAGCATTTAAACCTCAAAATGAAATACAAAATGAGTAAATACTCAAATACAAAATACTGAGAAAAAGGGTCCACCTTAAAAAAAAAAAAGAACCCCCCCTTGCACTAGGCTGGCTACGGGCCTGTAGTAATACAATTTTATTTAATCTCATAAAAAGGATGTCTGCCAATCTTTTTTTTTTGCCCCAATGTATAAAAAAAAACAGCGACTTAAATTGACAAACTTTAAATAAATTGCTTATTCAGCACATTATTTATTACCTGTAATAAATTGCAGCACAAATTCACCAGACGCAGGGAGAATGTGCAAACTCCGCACTCACACGGACCCGAGGCGGGAATCGAACCCTCGACCTTGGAGGACACAGTGCGAACCACTACACCATGGTGCCGTATCCAATCCACAGTACGACGACCTTGAACTCTTCGCCTGCTGAGCCCCGTCAGCAGCAGACTGTTATGTGCTGGAGGTTCTAATACCCTTCTTTACTGGCCAACTTTGACTTTTTTTCAGCGGTTTTTCTGTGGGATCAGACCAGGCAGGGTAACTTTTTATTATTATTTTTGGTAATCGTTGGGATAGATCGGTCAGGATTCTGTCACCAGCTTACTGTTATATAATTGATAATTGCTGTTTTTCAGTTCTTTTGGTGGTCTCTCTGTCTCTCTCTCTCACAGATAGATGGACGTTATTACTTCAGTCCCTCTTAATTAAGATATAACACGTATTCCAGCACAGATTTATAAACTTGAAACGTCTGTGTGGAAAACACTAAGCGGAGCTTCCTCCCTCAGGCACCACCTCTTCATCTTCGCCTTCACCCGTCCTGTCCATCTAGCGTAGGTTTCTGACAGATGGATCGCAGACGTGCTCACGCTCCTGCCAGTCAGTCTCGGCAGTAGGAGATCAGACCTGAAGGAAAGGTCATGTGTGGGTTCGTCATGGTTCGTGTCTCTGACAGTTCTGGATCACTTCTGGGAAATACCTGTGTGGAGAGGAATGCACCGCCACCGCCAGAACAGACACGAGCTGTCGCAGCAGCAGTGTCATGTTGAAATGATCGTTATGTCAAAGCCTTCTCTGATTCTTTTAACATCGTTTTCCTTTCTGGCTCACGATGAAAGACTTGACCTGTGTTCGTACGTGAGGTCTTCAAACTTCTTCCTTTGTGATCTGGGAAAGAAAGGAAACCCGAACGTAACCTGCCCTGCGCGTCCGCGACGCCTACGCCGTCTTTCACAGCCTCGTTTCCCCACTGCGGTTCATCAGGAACAGGATGCCGTCGCTCCGAGGAATAAAGTGCGTTAAGCTTCGCCCCGTGATTAATTCACGCTAACACTCCTTAACCCAGACATCTAAATATTATAATCACTGGCTGGAGAGCTATTTTCGGGGGCCAGACCTGTTTCTTTTTTCCAGCACTTACAAACACAATGTTTCATTGTTTTCTTCCAGAACCACTTAAGTGCTGCATTAGTGGCATGAAGAACACTTTCCTGCTTCTCTGCTCTGTGTATGAATAACAAAAGCCTGCTGTCTTGGCTACCTGTTTAAGATTTTTTTTTTTCTTTTTTCTTTTTAAAGCCGTGCAAACACTGCTGGAGTTATGGGATACGCAGTAACTTGCCAATTTATTATGGAAAGTCGGCTAATGAAGTTCGTGAGGAATATAGTGATTTATTTATTTTTTTGTGGGGGTGAATCTTCTGGACCACCGTGTTTCCGTATCCTGAGGCAGCACTCGGAAACGAGTCTATAATACTTATTGCTAACTATTAGGAGTAGGTGCACTGCTGAAACGGGTGGGTGTGTGAATCATTAAGCCTTTAGTCAGGATGATTTAGTGTCACGTAATGGCCTGTGTGACTTCTTCCCATTTATTTTCGTCCATTCGCCCCAAACCGCCACCCCCACCCTCTGATCTCAATAAGCAGCTCGTCTTGGTCCCCTTTTAACTCCCTCGCATTTACAGACAACTAGTTCCCGTCAAAACAGACCGGGCATAAAGCCGGAGGGGGCACTACTTGTCGCTCCTCCTCTTCTTTCCTTCCCTTTTTTTTTTTTTTTTTGGACTAATGTTACACCAAGCTACTGAAAATGAAGGGGGAGGTGAAAAGCCTGGTCCATCTATTTGGTGTTCTCCTCATGCTCAGCACAAAGCTGTTCTTTCACTAGGGATCCGAGCGCACATATGGAAACATTTCCACCCCCTTCCGCCAGACGTTAAGTTTTTTCCCCTCACCTAATACTACCCTCCTCAGCTTCCATCGCTCCATCACCGAGTCGTGCAGCTGCGCTCGGCCTGGACGAATCTCTTCCAAAGACCGAATTCTGGCCGCACAGACGCACCTCCCCAACCCCTTTTTTTTTTCTTCCTTCCTTCGAGTTCAGCTCGGGGAATGTTCCTATAAAAGGTTGCATGACATACAGTATATTTTAAAGATGCAGTTTTGAGATAGAAACCCCACAGATTCTGAACAGATGAACATCCATCATATGGCAGAATACTTAGGAGTTTGGCTGGATCCGAAGATGGAAAGATGCATGATGGAGAGCAGCTACACACTACAGTAAAAATTTTTTCGAAGGCAGCTATTCAGCAGCTCATCTTAAATCATCTTTATGCCTTTGTTTGGACTCCTATGAGATTAGCCGGACTTCGCAACATCTACGTGACGCTTGGAGCGGTGACATGCGACCTTTGGTATTTGAGGGAGTTGCAAATAAAAAAAATAAGGAGCAAATGGAACCGAGTATGTCTAGCAAGTGTGGCTTTTTCAACTTCTAAAGTGATATTCTGTTTGACTGGCAACATATTTCCAGAACCTCCTGTAGCGAGCATCAGCTTTTCCCACAATTTCCCGTGAACGGAGATTGATTTTTTTTTTCTTTCTTTTTCCGAGAGCCCAGATTACCGAAAGTGTTCGGTGCACTTATTGCTCCATTAAAGGCGCGGAAGATGGGAAATGGAGAATGAAACGGGTTGTTGCCTCTCAATGACCCCTTCACTTAAATGCGCAGGAAACTTGGTGGTGGTGTGATTATGATTCCTCAGAACTTGAGATGAGAGAATAATGATGGTGTGATGGCTTTCAGTAAATGTTAGATGTTTGACACCTGCCTTTGAATGCGGATCGGACGGGAACGAAGCAGAATGAAAACACAAGTCTGATGATGAAGTCGCATTCCTCGAATGACGTTCTGCGGGTCAGCTGTGCAGTGTTATTGGATTCCTGCAGTCCCATGGATGGATGTTTTATGACCGGAGCAGCCCTCCCTCCCCCAGTGTACCGAGGTCCTGACACTGCCCCGCGCAGCACTCTGTTTATTTGTTTGATTGTGGGAAAATTCCTGCAGTGTCCGTGAGAGAGCCGACCCCATTCCCCGACTCGTCTTTCCCACAGGGGCCCGGCCCGGCTTCTCTCAGGATCTCCGCCGGCTGGCAGAGCGCACGGATTTCAGCTCTGGAAACGTACAATTAGAAACCTCAAAGTTGCAGTTATTTTTATTTTTAATGTGTGCATGATCTCTTGTGACGGATGGATTAACCTCCCATCCAGGGTGTATTCCCATCATGCACCTGGGGTTCTGGTTATAGGCTCTGAATCCAACACCAGGTGCTGAAGATGAGGAGTGAGTGAATGATGGACTTTCACACCATCAAGCTTTAAGGAAAGAAGCATTAAGCGTTCTTGTTTTCCAGGACCGCCGTAGCGCTCTGGTAGAAAATCCGGCTCCGTGAAAATCTGCTCAGATCGATGTCCAGACGAAGGGGCCAAGGTTAAGATGGAGATCTCGATGCAGCGTAGAATGTTTAAGAGCCGCGCGTTTACTTTGGCCTTCTTTCGGCAGCTCAGGCATTTAGAAATTTCGTTTTCGAGCTGCATTAATGGCTCCACTTGAACGATTTGCCCTTTGGGTTGGGGGGGGGTTGAATAGATGGATTTTTTTTTTTTTTTTTTTTGCTTTTTTGCTTTAATATGACTGTCGTATCGCGTTCGTTTGTGGACTTTTTATCATTTGAGAATCTGACCAACTCCTTGGGAGACTTCCACTCAGACGCGGCTTATTCTCAGGTGTCTTTATGTTTATATTCGGTTCATCGTCAGTGTTTTTAGGGGCATTTTCCTTTGAAACCAAGATGCTGCATGAGTTGTCATGACGGCTTCGCTCAAAGTTTAAGGGGAACTCTTAACGTGTTTTTCCTGTTCCCGGTCTCAAACGCATGACGTCGTGACCTTCTTTCCGTTCGGCTCAAAGTATATCTAAAGTGATTAACCGCTTTGTCAGAAAAATGAAAGTAAAAGCAAATGTTGAAAGGATGGTTTCCATATTTCACATAGAAGCTGATGCTGCACAAAAGAACATTCCATGTATATCACCTTTAAGGGTTCCTCAGTTGGTCCAAAGTGGAACATTTACTGTGTGCTTGTGTTGGAAAGGGTTTTAAGGAAAAACCCTTCAGGCAGTGTGTGTGTTTCTGTGTCTTCTGAGAATAAAGCATTGGTTGTTGATGGAGATGTATTGCTCGAACATCCTGTGGTTCACAGCTTGATTTTATTTATTTATTTTTCACCGTGATTGCGCGATCAGCCTTGGGCGTGGCCTGGTCTGTAGCAGGAGTGTCACAACAGAAATGCATTCGCGCGATCATCCAGGGATGCAGAGTTCGAATCCCTCTACAGCCATTACGCCAAGCCCAGTAACACTAGCCAGTCATGTGCGTCTGCGCTTTGGTTCTGCCCCCTAACTGTGTGTGTGAGCAGCAGTTCAAGAATCTTGACTCTCAGAGGAAGCAGGTAATCGTCCCTGTTCAATTGAAAAAGTCTTATAGCCATGTCCAAGTTTTGGAGAAAATGTGACCGTTATTTAAAAGTCGGTATGATGTTGCGTGTCGTTCTTAGAAACAAAAGAAAATTCGGAATCGGACAGAATCTGTCTTGGCGGAAACCGATAAATACAAAATGCAGTTTTTAAATGATTTTATTTAAGATAAAAAAAGCTGCCCAAACCTGCAGTACTTGGCCCTATGTGAAAAAATAATTGCCCCTAAACCTAATAACTGCAATCAAGCGATGATCTGCAAAGTAGAGTGGGTCAGAATTCCTCTACAGCGAATTGTTTTAATTCGGCCATATTGGAGTGTTTTAACCTGTTCATCTTACAGCAGCATCTCGGTCGGATGCAAGTCCGCACCTTGGCCTAGGCCAGTTCAAAACCTCCATTTAGATTATTTTTGTGGAGTTTCTGGTGTGTTTCGGTTCACTGCCCTGCTGCATAACCCAAGTGCGCTTGAGCTTGAGGTTATGAACCGATGGCCGGACATTCTACTGATAAAGCAAGAGGCAAATACTTTTTCACAGCACTGTAGTGTGCACGAGTATGTGTGTGTATATAAATAAAATGGTCATTCCAAGTATCAACTGTAAAATAAATTAGTTTTGGTGCAACCAGTTGCCATCAGACGTCTGGAGTCAACCTGTGATGAGTTGAGTGTTGCGTGATGAATAAACCTGTTCCAAAAAAAACTAAACAAACATCGTCCTGACGACTGGAAGGAGCTCTCGAAACCGGAAAAGTATTAATCATCTATCACAAACCAGAAACATCCTTCAGAGCTCTATTACAGTACGTTTTTCTTTTGTTATATAAATCGGAAAAAAAAAAAAATCATATTTCTGCCATTTTATTGACGTCTATCTCATATTAACCCAGCATCCGTCTGAAGCCCTCGGCCAAGCGTCTGCTTGTAAATCACTAGAAGCACGTTCCTCTGAAATAGCTAAAGATTATTTCATAAATCATGCAGAGAAGACAGCAGCTTGTTTCTTATACAGTTTGAAGAATCCAATGATGGATTATATTAGCTATAACGGAGAAGATAATTTTGCTCTCTTTCAAAGTTACACAAGGCTCAGTAGATTCTTCTGCGGAAAATGAGAAATCAAAGCTGCTTGAGGCGCGTGGGGGGTGGGGGGACACATGGCGTGTTTAGGAATGACAGCCCAGGTACGTTTGTACACAATAAATTACAAAGTTTGTACAAAGATTCCTTCAGACCTTTTCAGTGCTCTACATTTGTGATTGAACGCGATGACTGGATGTAGCGTAAATCAAATCAGTGAAGGATTACATCCTGAGAAAAAAAAAACAACAGTGTCTCTTTTTCAGATTGCTCTTCCAGAGCTCCACTTTTCTAGCCGCTATTAGGAAAGCTCGCTCGCTGAGTGACTGTGTGTAGAAAGCATGTTCTCCATAGAAAAAGAAAAGAAAAAAGAAAAGACGTTCTCCCCGGAGAGACGGTGCAGCATAAACGAGGCGTTTATCCAATACTCCAGCGTTTCATCCCACCTCGAAGACGTGTAACCGCTTCCTTCACAGATGGTTTAAAACGTCTGGAGCCTTTTAGGAAACTCCAAAAACACCGTGTGGACTTTTCTTCGGTTTTCCACCTGGGGGCCGCTTGTCAAATCCTGTGAATGTACTTTAGGGCGATAGTTTGCTAATTGTCTTTGAATAGTCGCTGTTTGTAATTCGTTAGCATTGAAACATGGAAGTGCTCAGCTCAGGAAGGTCGTTGGTTTTGTAAATCTTCTCTGCAGTACGGGTCTAGGATCTCACTGTGCGCTTCTTCTTCATGATCCATAAATACAGACTGGTCTGTTCTCGGTATCCAGGAAAGCGGCTAATAAACAAGCGACAGGAGCCGACACTGTATATGCGCGTGTGTGCATTAGCAACAAAAGACGCATACAGGCAGGTTATAAATATGTTTGAGGTAACATTTTTTTTTAGATTTTTATTCTTTGGCTTCGATTCTTGGTATAGAATTAGACGTCCACGTGTTCCTTCCAAAAAGTGAATCCAGTGATGTAACGCTTGAGGAATCGGGAGCATCGCGCCTCAGCCCGCGGTATTATAATTCGATAATGACTCGCCTCAAGTAATGACGCTGGAACACAGAGGAATTCTTTCACTGATAATAATGTGGTGTGGTCTCTTTAAAAAAGCATCGCGCAGCTTTTCGCCGCTGGAACACACACACGTTCTGATGATTCGCCGCCAGGTTGCCCGGGCAACAGGCTGCGCAACATAAACGGTGAGATGTTTCACGGAGTGCTGGGCTTTTGGGGCAGGAAACCTTACGCATTCTTTATCTCTGAGCTGCTGGACGTCACAAATCACACAAGAACAAATCAAGCTTTGCATTTCCTTTCCTTTTTTATTCTTTTTTTTTCTTCTTCTTTGGACCCCTTCAGCCTTTCGGAAGAACCCTTTTTAAATTAGCCTTTTTATAGCAGGTCGGCTTTAGAGAGGGAGATTTGGGCCGAGAAATGATGAACCACGCGGATTTTGCTCGCCGCCTAAAGAAGGATAAAGTGAGGAAGTGTGAAGTGAACTAAGGAAAATGAAAAGGTAAATCCTGCTCGGTTTGACTGAGCTGCACAGCAAGTCACACTGATGGATCAGAGCCGTTACTGCCACTGGTTTTTCTTCTGGATGTGGTGGGAGCGGGGGCCAGTCCAAACAACGGGCCATGCACACTCGGTCCGGGCTTAAAGCCAAGTCGGACCTGGATCGTGCCGCAGCGCTCGGCCGGCATCGCCGTAATCCAGACTCCTAGCCTCGCCTTATCTTGATCCTGAGTGTGCTGCTATGATTGAGTGTTTCCTCAATGCGCCAAGAAACATTAGGTCTCAGGTTTGCGTTATGTGGAGGATCGAGACCGCGAGCTGCTGTTAATCACGGAATATTTGACATGGATAGATTACCAGAGAATAAAATAAAAATGAAAGCCCTAAAATATTTTCCAACCCTTTTTTTTGGTGTGTATTCACTCCGGCTTTATCTTGCCTTTGAGGGGTGGAAACACGTATGTACACATTTGGTCATATGTGTACATTTTAAACATTGTATGTAGTATATTTACATTTATCTTATCCTCCATTTTCCAGCACCTTTACTGATTGACTCGGGGTACATAAGAAGAAAACTATGGATGAATAGAAGTACTAAAACTCCAGCCTTTAGTACCGGTCCGTGGATCTCTGTACTACCGGAAAAAAACCTCTGATTGTGCTGCTGATGACGGCTGAAAAACCGAATCCTATTATTTCCTAAAATCACACAAATTCCAAATTCACAAAAATTCTATAGTGTTATATTTTATGAACTTTGTGTATTATTATTTTTAAGTGATAACTTTAAACATGCACTTCATTCTGCATTGCAAAAACTCTCACCCCCTTCAGACAGCAGTAACCACACCCCCACCCCTGCACCCCATGATCATCAGGACTCCGATTCGATTCAGATTATGGAGCATTATCTCGAGTAGTTTCCCGAGTGTGTGTGTGTGTGTGTATGTGTATACAAACACACACACCTCTCTCTCTCTCTCTCTCTCAATGACACTTTGTCCTGTTCTCTTTTCAGTAAATCTGTTTATAAAGAAACAGTCCCAGGTCATCATCACTGATCCCCATCTGTTTCCGCTTTGTGCTGTTGGCGTCTTGCACTTGTTGTTTTCTTACTCATTGAGTCATTGCTTCTTTTATTAACCACGCCTTAATTTACCATAGAATTATCGCTTTATGTACATCGCTCAACAACAGTCACGCTTTGTACAAATATTAACAGGCAATTTGTAGCACCAGAGCGATAGATGTATCCGGGTGGTGCAGAAGAACTTTGTTCAGTCCATTCAAGCCTGGGAAGTTCTTGCACATGATCCCAACAGTGGAAACGGTGTGTGTGTGTGTATGTTGATTTGGGATTTAGTTTCGGCAGAAGTGACGAATCTCAAAATGTTAAACCTTGGAAAGAAAAATTCAACCTGAATGCTATCTGCTGGCTTAGAGGATTCTAAATATACTCTTGAATTTATTCCTAAATAGACTTTTTCATATCAGCTGATGGATATGTTAATGATTAATTGATTAGTCAGTGTTAAGGATTCAACTGATTGCAAATGTATTTTAAAAAGTTTAGTTTTGCGTGTAGTGGCAACCCTGGTAACCCAGCTGGAGTCCAACATTAGTTAGCGATCCGTACTATCCCGGGCTCTTTACATGCTTGTTAATAAACTATTTGAAGAGGCCCGGTTTGAGTTTGCCTGCTTATGATCGTCTTCCGTTTCCTCCGTCTTTATTTTCATGGAGACGCGTCTACAGTATAACAAAACCGATGGCTTTGGGTGAACCGAGCGTTAAACGGCACAAACTGTCGTATTTGCACAAGTGTAAGTTTTTCACGTGAGCTGCCGTGTGTTTCTGAGCTGATCAACGCTCTGCTGCGTGCAATTTAATATGATTTTAACCCATTTTAAATAGTGAAAATTTACACAAGTGATCAGTGTTGATACTGTGGCGCGTCTGCAACTAAATCAGTGTATGAGGAACATTTGGATTGTACTGGTGGAGCTGTTAAAGTACAACTTAACCCGAAATATCTGTCTGGTTATCATTAACTGTTAATGATTAGTTGCTTATTATTAATTAATCATTTTTAACATGTGCTAAGAAAAATGTGCTAAAAAATCATATTGCAATTATTTTGTATTATGATTGTAATTTAAAACTGCAGGTTCTGTCTATTAAATGCACAATTTATTATTAAAACCTGTTTATATATAACTTGTTTATAAAAGACAATAATGGTACTAGTACCTGCATGAAGGGCTTATGAACTTGTATCTTACATGCACTAATGAAGGTACGTTTTTTGATTGGACAGTTTTAGCGCGAGTCCATGTTCAGTTATACAATAAGGCAAAAAATTACTGGCTGTGTGATAAAATTTTTTGCAACGAGATAATTGCAATAAAGTTTGTATTACATTTTTTTATGCGATTAATTGTCTAGTACTAAATTGCAAGCGACCCTAGCAGCTACATTGAAGGTGAATAGATTATTATTATTATTATTATTATTATTAAAGTAAGTTCTAGATTATGCAGTTGCAAGGGTTCTTTTGTTAAAAGATTATTCAGTTCTATGACAGACTGTGCGATAACATGTTCTCCATGTCAGGTAATATAATACAGTAATTAAAGAAAGTGAGTGCATCTTAATCATGCTTACATCATCAGTCATGGGGATTCTTGGCGTGTTCAGCTCTCAGTGAAATAAGAGCAGTGTTATGTGTTATATATATATATATAATAAATAAATAAAATATTAATAATAATAATAATTCGGACCAATTATATTAATGCGTATATTAATGTGTGTGTGTGTGTGTATGTAT
>JAOTQY010000002.1:18459094-18470117 GCA_026413445.1 Dolichallabes microphthalmus
CGTCTCACCCACTTATACCCCCGTCTCACCCACTAATACCCCCGTCTCACCCACTAATGCCCCCGTCTCGCCTACACGCTGTCTGTAAGTACGGTTCATGATGATTCACCACCAGTTTTGGAGCTGTGATTAGGTTTCCATCTTTCCGCGCGTCGGTCCTCATATAGTCAAACCGCATTGGTGAGATGGGGGTATAACAGCAGGTACATCGGATGGGGCGGGTTATCGGGGGCGGGGCTTATAGGATGACTTTCTCACACACACTAACAGATTGGGAATGACTGCTGTCTGGCTCAAAGATTGCATAAATTGTCTGAATAACGGATTACATTTTTGAAAAAGTAACTAAATAGCTGAACTTAAATGGCGAACCGAACGCGTTAGATTACTTGTTATATCAAAAAAAGTAATCAAAGTACTCTAAAGTTACTTTGTAACGCGTTACACCCAACACTGGCCCTGACACAGTAACCTGAACACCTTTTTCAGTGTCCGCACACGTATGTTCTACTTAATTAGCAGGTGGGAAAAAAAAATCTGGTATCCTTTTTACATTTTTTTAAATCCTATGATTTAATTTACAGTTATTACTATCCATGAAGGCAGGTTGTTTTTGTGTAGCTGTGCTCGTTTGGATGGGTTTTTATCCTGACACGATGCACCACAGGGCTCACTGCTGGGTCCTGAGAGAAACGAGGCACAGCCGAGAGAACGAACGATGTTTAAACCATTTTGGTCTCGGTGATAAATAGAGGTTAGAAGGAGGTTCATGGCTCTTGAGGTCAGTCTGCGAATGCCAGAGATTTTCTTATTCTGCAGCTTGAACGAGTGTTTCTGCCTCGTCGCTCGTTCACTCTAACGCCTTTTTGATTTGGACCAGATTAAAGGAGCGTTTATCAGTCGACTGCACGTTGCCTTTCCGCCACGTCCGGAACAGAAGCGAAAATATAAAGTTGGGAGTTTCTGCGTAACTGACGGTGTGTTTGAGTGTCCCGTACAGGAGCTAAGAATACTATCCAGATCCGTACCAGCTTCCAGTCATTCCTAAAACGCTGTCAGCCATGCAGTCCCAATTGCCGTGTTATGGATATTTGAAGACATGGCGTCCAAGCCTACCATTAAGGAAAGAAGCTCTGTCTGTTGTTGCAATTTATTGGGTTTGATTGCTGTAGGTTTATTTTTGTTATGATAAAAAAATAGGATAAGAGAACATGTTCAGTGTTGTATGAACCAATGTTTTGGTTTTCTTTCTTTTCTTTTAAAATTTTTTTTTTAACTAAAGCAGGGCCCCGAAAATTGCTCACAAATTAACAAAACCTTTTGTGTGTCAAAAAACTTGGTTTTTGAGCCAAGTTGTCAGCTCTGATCCTGTCTCTTGCGTCAGAGGTACAGGTTTGTTAGACTCCTTTGGTGATGTGATGCGATGTGATGGCTCATGGGTAGATTTAGCTTTTTTTTTCATGTTAAAGTACAGTACTCCACTTTCCCTGTTTCTGCACAGCGTTGGTCGCTGCCCTGCTGTAAGAGGAAACTCTAATCATCTCCCGTGTAGCACGAGTCTGGCGTGCATGTCTGCAGATCCGTGACGCGCTCTGTTGCGGTCGCGAGTGTGACCGCTTCTGCTGCGGTCTTCCCACCTAGCTTCTTGGATAACATCACGGTGTCGAAGATGACTGCGTCTGCCCTTTCATTTTCTTTCACTCAGAAGCGCCATGCTGTAATGATGGGAGTATCAAAACAAAACACGCCCGCATGGCAGAGGATGGCGAGTGCCACACAAACCGATCCGTGTGCAGTGGGACTCCTCTCCTCGTTGGAGGTTTATGGGATGCGTGTTGGAATCCATATGTTTCAGTGTTTATAAAATACATTTATTATTTTGTGTATATATAAGTTTAGTTATTTTTGCTAGCAGCTTATAATTTAAGATGTACAGTACTTCCCCCCCCCCCCCCTAGTAACAGAGGAATGTTTAAGCCAAACAGTGATAAAAGAAAAAAAGTATTAATTAATTATTTATCATTGCATCATAAAATCAATCTATCTTAAGTCCTGACCCAGTGAGAAACGGGTGCAGATGATGACAGATGATCAGGTGGTGATTAGTTTCCTGCTGATGCTGAATGCTGAGTGGTTGGAACAGACGAGAGGGGAAACGAGGTTGATGCTCAGGCTGTTACATAAACAACCAGTTTTTAAAGTGTATATTTGGGCACATTGCAGCCAGTCGCAATGAAACATTTGTTCACATTTCTTTAATTTAATCTACATCATTAAATTTAATGGTAATATGAAGAAATGGGGGACTTCAAGACCTTTGCCCTGGACTGTCCCCTTGTATACCATCCTGTACTGTATGTGCTGAATTACTCAAGTTCCCAACAAGGCAGTAAGAGGACAGATGGGGTTTTTTCACTGAAGCAGAAGAGGAAGTAATACTAAGAACTGCAGTAATGGATGTGTCCCTGGAGAAAATGGAAGAATGCATTTAGCTTAATTGTAGCACAGTTTTCTATATCGTGGCCTTTTGGGAGACACGGCCATGACTGAACGTCGGTGAGAACAGCATTTCTTAATGTCGCACTACATTTGACATACTGTAGATGCGTACTGTATTTTCTTTTTATTTAATCTTTTTTATTTATTTATTTCTTTATTTTTACAAAGAATAGTGAACGAGTCGTTCCTTTCAGCTGTATTAGGAAAATAGATTTGCTTCTTTCAATAACAGAGTAGCTCATTAGTACAAGCCGGGTTCAGCACGTAGAAAAGGCCAGATGTGTGTAGATCTGTTGATTTGGATCGCTGCAATCCGCATTAAGGATCAAAGCTGAAACATCAGCATAATAGAAAAAGTTAAAAGGGTTTGGAAATGTATTTGCTGATTAAAGTCTTGATTTCTCACAATAAAAAAAATGCTCTTGTAATTATTTTTTATTTTTTTTGTATTTTATAATTAAACAAAAATGTTTTAAAATGTGGAAAAAGAAATCCTTAATACAAATAAAAAAAGCAAGTACAAATACAGATGTTCTATAAATTTAGGGCAAACATCTGGAACGCATAAGGAGGGATATGGGGCGTTAATCCCTGCATTTAGTAAATTATGGTCGTCTGCATGGTGGCACAGTGGATTAGTGTTAACTCTGTCCCCTCACAAATCCAGGGTTCAGGGTTCGAATCTCGCCTCTACCCTGTGTGTATGAGGTTTGCATGTTCTCCCGGTTCTTATTGGGTCTCCTGGTACTCTGGCTTCCGCCCCACGATAGACATGCTGGGTAGTAGGGACCGGAATCACCAGGGATGACCCGATACAATATCACAATACCTCTGGATGGATTGGATTTGTATTGCGATTCTGTTAGTATTATGATTGTGTGTGTGTGTGTGTGTGTGTGTGTGTGTGTGTGTATATCCAGATTCCATGTTAAAAAATTAGGAACGAATAAACACCGAGCACTACCAGCGGCTGAATAATTGAGTGCACCACCTGTAGGATTATAGAGGAACTGCACCATATCATAATCTCAAATGCAAACGTGTATAAATTAACAATTTGTTTTTAAAAAATAGTTTGTGTAAAATAGTACCCGAATTTCCAAAGAGAAAGAGGCCTGTACATGGCTGAATCAATTTTCTTCCATCTCTACTTCTGTTTGCAAATTGCCCAATTATTATTTTTTTGCCTGTGCTTGTGCCCGGTGATGGGTTGGCACTTCCTAATAGACTCCTGGGCCCGTATTCACAAAGCTTCTTAGGCCTAAAAGTTGCTCCTAGTGATGAAATTCTCCGAAAATTCTTAGAATTATGAATTAGAATCTTTCCCTTAAATTTAGGACTAAATCTTAGTAAAGATAAAAATGATTCACAAAACATCTTAGACCTCAAAACGGCTCCTAAAGTAAAAATTAAAAGTAGAGAGGAGGACTTTTAAGAGGCTTTAGAGTTTCTATAGCAGAGGATAAAATGGTGGAAAGAAGAAATATTCTCCAAAAACTGAACGCATCGCTAAAAGTAAACACTGCTCTTTGCGAAAATTGATTTGGGGCAAAAGAGCCATTTTTTTTATATCAACCAATCACAGTCCTTGAATTGCTGCATCATCCCTGGCGATGGGGTCGTCCACATCTCCTCACTAAGATAAAGGTTTTTGTACTTTCCTCACTCAGAGTTACTCTGAGAAGTTTTCTAAATCACTTTTAGTCTAAGACTCCCAGCTAGGACTTTTTAGGCTAAGATAGGAACTTTCTGAGTCAAGTCTAAGAAGCTTTGTGAATACGAGCCCCGGCTCCCAACAATTCATATGTTTAAATTAAGTTTCTAGTAAATAAATAAATATAAAAATGTAATTCTTATTAAGCTGTTGTTAATTTGGTTGGTAGCTGCTGATGGTTGCCATCAAGCGTTAACTTAAGTTTAACCAAATTAGCTGGAACGGTGCTTAAATAATTGGCAACATAAAAAATTTTTTTTTTAGATGTGCTTAAGTAATCCGTGCATGAATTATTATATTCAGCCATTTTATTTTGGTTTTTTTGTAAGCGCTATAAAAATGCCGAGGCAGAATTCTTAACTCGTGGACATCATTGGGAAGCTCTTGTCAATTGTTCTGTCAATATTTCGAAGGAAACACGTCAGACCATGACCACAAATAATGATTTCCTGCTTTCAAAACCTTAACGTCCAACATTAGCTAGATGGGCTTTTGAACCGAAACTGCTGTGTGTCAAGAACCGGTCAGGGGTCACTTCCCACATCCCAGCTGCTTTTCTTCTTCACCTTCTCTCTCTCTCTCTCTCTCATGGCCTTAAGTTGCCCTTTTTGAGTATGCTGAAAGTCATCGTTTTTGGCGAGGTGTCCCGAATTGTCCTATAATTGGCAGGTGTAATACTCTGCTCCACTTTGTGTTGCACAATGAGCGTTTAATACGTTCAAGATGAGTAGCAGAGATGCTCACGGAGGGAGTCTCGGATTACCAGCAGCACTGCACCCCTGTCCGTCTCTTCAGACCTCCGTTTTCATGGTGATGCGGTCATTATTACCCTGTGGCCCTTGCGGAGGTGATGTGGCGACACTTATCTGATTTCTGTCCCAATGCCTGTGTAGTCAAACGCTGAGGACGTGACGTCTCCAGCAGAGCTTTGTTTAATCAAGCCGTTCGATTTGCATTGACATTTCCTGAATTCACAAGTCTGGAATTTGCTTAGTCATGCAATTTGTACAGGGCTGAGGCTGGATTTGAGTGTGTGTGTGAGAGGAAGACATTGGACAGGAAAGGAGTTCCTCTGGGTGTTCCATGATCCCCAGCCCACTTCCGCTATGGAGCTGAGGTGGGGAATGTGCTTGCTGAGGATTGGGAATGGTTATGGGAGGAGTGGGGGGTTAATGGGAAGTCCAAACTGTGAAAGGGTCACTTCCTTTCATCCTGGGCTCTTCCCATAGTGGCTAATATACACATTATTGCTGTTACATGCTGAGGTCAGTACGCAAAAGAGGATGGGATAGAGAGAGTGAAACGGCACAGAAGACAGAGAGAGAGAGGGAGGGAGAGATAGAAAGTAGAAGAAGGAGGGAATATAATGTCAGCAGCTCTTGTCTCTGAAACACAGGCTCTGGCGATGTTGTAGCTCCGACAGAAAGTGTCAGGCTGAATCACGAATATCATTTTGTTTTTTACTTACGATATTCACTAGTTTGCAGAGACTGATCTCGACAAAAGGAAGTAGGAACCGTTCTGCACCTTCACAGGAGCTTTATAAAGGATCTCGGTTTGCTCAGGGGAAACATGAAAGATCTTCAGTGGTTGCTTTATGGAATGGGTGAGTAGACGTTCTGCAACCTGATCACACTGTTGATATCCAAGGTTTGTGTTCATCCCTGTAAGATGATCCAGACTGGGCAGACTCCTTTAGAACAGGATCCAGATATATTTGCAGTATGCGAAGCTTTAAATAGAACGAATGCTGCTGTTTAAATTCCATGCTGCCAAAGAGGACGACTTCCAACAAAACGAGCATTTGGAAAGAGCTTTTACTTTTATACCTACCAATCTATAAACCTGCTTAGGACTATAGTTAAGACGTCTAGATCTGTCTCAGTTCTGCTCTTTGAAATGTAAATCTCAGTGGGTCATAGAAGGTCCTGTTCCTTTTAGAGTGTCTAGATTTAATAAAGCTTCAACAAGGTATACAGAACTCAATCGTTGCCATGCAGTTGAGCTCAGGACACTTGTGGTGGTGTTTGGAGATGATTCTGTTAGGAGAAGTTGATTTAACTGACTCTCTTTCGTCTCTCAACCAGGTGGGTCAGTTGGTGGTCCACTGTAGGATTATGGATCACTGTCCAAATTGGAATCGTAGGATTTTTAGTTGGAACTGGAAGGTTGTTAGGATGGTGATGACTCTGGGATTATTTTAAAGTAATGGTACCTCCATTTAAATGCCAGACTGTGTTCTGGCTAAATAAAAGACTAAATTCTTCCAGTCTCATATCGTCTCGCCTGCCACCCCATCAGACAGCCTAAACTATGCCTCTGTACACTTCATCAGCCTCTGATCTGCTCCCCAGTGGGTCTACCAGAGAGCCGAAAAGGTCAACACTCTACTAACCTTGATCCTTTCCTCTCTGACCCTATGAGAGAGTCTAAAGCATAAGCCCAGGGCTTAAACTTCACCCCCTAACTGCCCTAGTGCTGCCTAAAGGGCCTGTCATGACGGACCGACCTGCATTTCTTTGGACAGTGGAAGCTCGATGGTTAGGGGGTATCTGGATACTCGGCTTCTGGAGTGAAAGGTCCTGATTTCCCTGAAATCCCAAACACAAACAAGCTGCCATTATCGTGCCCCTGATTGAGGCCCTTTCCCCTGAACTTCTCAGTTGTATCGTAACCCCTTAATGGGTTACGGGTTAATGGCCTTGTCTATAGTACTGCACATGGTAGTACACATGGTAGCTGCTGATCTGATGCGTTCAGGGAGTTGGTCAGGGGTCTAAGGTAACATTATCTGAACAGGAACTATAGGTTTCTATCTGGACCTGGAGAGGATTAAAGAATGCTGGGAATTTTGTACTGTATTGTAAAGACTCTGGGAATGTTAGTTTTAGGGTGTTTTCATACCTGACCCTTTTCGTGCAGTTGAATTCCCCCCTGTTGTGGTTTTGTTTGGGCAGGTCTGAATACAACAATCGAGTTTGGATGTGAACCAAAACAACCATACCATGAACATTTCTGGATGTGGTCTTGGGTCTGATCCCAAATGACCTCCGGAGGGGATCGTTTGCGGCGGGAACGCGATCCGATCCCGGTGCGAACCGACTACATGGAGTGCTGTGCAAGTTTGAGCTAATCGGCTGCCGAGGCTCGGTGCGCTGCATGATCGCTTACAGAACACTGCTTCAGGTTAACAGGTTGAAGATCAGCAGGTCGTTGTACATGCGTTAATATTTGCCCCTTGTTGTTGTGCTCATCTGCCTGTAGGCTGAATGTCATTTTTGTAAATTGTAAAGCAATGTTGTATTTTAAAGACGTTTTCTGGAAGTCTGTCGGCGTGGCGTTGAGTTCTGACCAAGTGCCAGTTGATGCCATTTCTCTGTTGCAGATCGACTTCCTCTCATATGTGTATTAACCAGTACGCAACACTGATCTTTTTCTGTAATTATGTTCTTGTTTTTTGACCCGTGAGCCGTGGGAATCCTCTCGTGTCCCTGGTATCGGTGCATTTATTAATTTACTCGAGTATTTCAATATGAAATGAATTCGAACCAAGTGGAAAACTGCCTGGGTTTACAGACAGGTCTACTGGTTCAGGATTCAGACTCTAGTGCAAATGAACTACAGCTTTGAAAACAATCTCGAATGCCAGACTTTGCTCTGGGGGACCAATCAAATTCAACAAGCCTAAATTCCATTAGCCTCTAAAGCCCTAAACCCCTGGATCTCCACTCCACCGGCCTTGATCCTCTTCTTTCTCTCTGACCCAATCCAGGGTTTAAATTTCACCCCAGTCTGACTCAGCAGTGCCACCACTAGCTCGAAAGCTTAAACCTGGACCCCTAATTCACAGCTGTTTTATGTTCTTCATGAGACTTTTCTTGGTGTATCAGTAAAAGTAGAGCAGAACATGTGGTGTATCTTTTTGCAGGGCAGCTTGGGAGACAGCCTGGTCTATAAAAGACCGTAATGAATGAGAAGTAAAGGCCAACAGGTGTCTAGGTTTTTTTCTTCTTCTTTTTTTTTTCGTCCCCTTTCTTGCATTTAATAAAGTTATGGATTTATGAACTAACATATGCTCCCTAGAAGCAAGAGCTCCATTAGCACTCTTAATTAGAGACCTGACGTTTTCTGATGCGTCATCAATTATGACGGGATCTCATTATTTCATTTATTTATTTATTTTGTAGGATTATTTTCCTGAATTCTACAGAATTTTGAACTGCTTGCTCACACACCCGTATTATAATCCAGTCTTTCCGTTTTTGGTGAGCTGACAACCCCATGATTGGCTAGAACCGCGATTGATGCGAGAGTGCTAGAATGTGGTGAGCTACAACGTTACCCAGGATTCAAAACTCGCGATCTCTGGAGGATGGTGTGAACTCGTTACTGCTGTGCCACTACAGGTCACTGTTAAAGCTGTTCATCAAAACAGATTATCGATAATATACATTAGCAACCGTTGATCCATTATGTAAACATTTCTACCATTTACTAGCGTGCAATATAAATATTGTACAGTTTGCATTTTTTTGGGACGTTTTGTTCATTCATGAAATGTCACAGGAAATGCTCAAGGGTTGGAATAGTGTTGTATTAATGCTGATGTCATGTGGAAGTCCCCAAGCGAAGATGGGGGAGAAAAGGGAACTCATTGTGCTGCTCAGACAGATTCAAGGCTGATGATGTAGAAGCTTTTTTGAAGAGCTATTTCAAAGGCCGTCTCGAATGGAGGTACTGTAGTACACAAGGCATGCTCACATTCCGTTCATTATGTGCAACCGTGCAGAACCCTGTTCATCAGTGTGCAGCTGTTGACCTTTCACCTTACAGAAAGGTGACACAGCTTGGTAATATATGATGCCAAAATGCCAAGGCCACCCTTTTGGCCCTGGGTTGTCTGACTAAGGTAATCACAAGACTAGTGACGGGTCAGAGGAGCAGGTTTGTATCGACCCGTCACCGCTCTGGGTGAGTCGACGTAACACGCCTGGAAATGCTGGAACGAGTAGACCATGTGGTACCGTCGGCCTGGGCACTTCGGGAAGGTTCAACAATCGAGCAGCTGCTGAGTCGATGATCTGGTTTTGTTTTTTTTTAGTGAAAACATGGAATCAGTCTTCGTTGGAAGTCCGTAGTCAGTTCGATTAAACGCAGGTACGGAATAGTAATGCGTGCGAGAGTGTATCGTATGTCGAACATCATGTCACTTCTACTGTAGCATGCGATTATAACTCGACTTCAAGATTCTCACAGACCTCGAAATATCCCTCCAGTTAACGAGACACAAACAAACAAACTAAACATAAGCATTTCCTGCTCCTGTATCTGAGATCCGAGCGATGTTGCGCTATCGGGTTCCGCGAGAGCCTTGATGAAACATGGGCCCGTGCTGTGAAGAGTGTGTGGAATGCAAGCGCTGGCATAAATGGCATCCATTTCATATTGGCCCCAAGCGCTATCTGCAGATCCTCACAGCAACAGATTTATTTATGAGCTTAAAAGTGGGTCAGTAGTGCTTTATGTTTAAGACTCGGTAATAGCGCTGGGCGATTAATCACGGATTAATCAACACTGACATTTCGAACCTCAAAACGATGTAACTTTAGAGACGCCTAACAAAAACAAGTTAAAAATGGTTAAAATAAAAAAATAGTACGGGGGAAAAATGGTTTCAGCAATCTACGGTAATACCACATTTCACCACTTGGAGCACGATTCCCTCTCTCTCTCTCTCCCTCTCTCTCTCCCTCACTGGAGACGCCTGAGGAAACCCACCAAACACAAGGAGAACATGCAAACTCCATGCACACAGACCCCAAGGGGGGGGGGGGGGAATCCAACCCAAATGATGCACATCATGAAAGTTCTCGACACCATTTCCTCCTGCATCACACAGGATGTACAATAATATCCCAGCTTTAATAGTTAATCATATTTACTGTGCAAACTTGTCAGTGAACTATGAACTCAAAAAAAAAAGTTTGTTAATCACATTCGAGGCAAAATGTCCAACGAGTCGTGATGTTGAGGTCGTGTCGCTCGGCACTGCTCTGTCATTTCAGTCCTGTCCGCGTACTTTAACCAGCATCTCTAATTACATGGTTGTAATGTACCATATATTTCATGTGTGTCTTTTATATGATTATTGTCTCTAATCCGTCTCTTATGTGAAAGTCTTATTCCAGGAATATATTTTTTCTGCCCCCCCCCCCAAACAGTCTGGATTGTTGTATGCAGGCTGAAATTGATGTTCTGGTCTCCGGAGCAGATGTTGGACGTGGCTTTCATTTTTATTATTTTTTTTTCAGTTGACAATGAGAGAATGAAATGGCTTTTACCGACATGCCTCGTGAATCCCCACTTTCCCTAGCTTTAACTGAAATATTCACGCTCCCAAAGAGGGAAGGGGGGAAAAAAAAACCCCCGCTAATCTAGCCCACAAGTCCTGTACGCCGTTTGTTAGGAGCCTAGAGCGTGCAGACGAAATGTGGCGAGAAGATGTGAGGCTTAAAGCCTCTGATATGCAGATAGCGCCCGCTCGCCGCAGACACGTAAAATAGACGTCTGATGCGCTATTGGATGAAGTAACCCATGCGTGCACGGCTTCGAAGAAAGAAAAATCGCAGTGAAATTTCCACAGACTAAATCCTGACCTTTTGGCGCTGAGAGAGAAAAATCTGAATGTTCTCCCTTTCCTCTTTTTCAGACTAGATCTTATCTGATAAAAGAGACGAAGAGGAAATCATTTAGAGGGTCTAGGGGGGTGGGAAGGGGGGGGGGGGGGGGGGGGGGGCGCAGGGGGGGGGC
>JAOTQY010000002.1:18575118-18586570 GCA_026413445.1 Dolichallabes microphthalmus
CTCCAGGCCCCCCGCGACCCTGAACACAGGATAAAGCGGTATAGAAGATGACTGACTGAATGAATAATAATAAATAAATGTATATAAAATAAAACACTACAGACATTTAGTTCTGCAAAGAAACCATAATGAATTCTCTCTGTTATTTTACAAAGTGCCACAAGAGGGCAGTGTAGGCTAGCTAACCCACTTCATGCCCACACCTGGACACGTGTCTGTGATTCTCTAATGGCTTTGTGTGTCTAAATGTCTTCCATGTAGCAAATCAAACATGATATCACCACCATCAGACATGAGGTTATAATATACTGTAATGTAATCGCACGTACATTTCTCAGACAAATAAAAATGTAAAAGTCTCCTACTGGGGATGAAGGAGGCCGAAGGTCGGATGCTTGTGCGTGAGACACTAACACTACGTAACACTACTTTAATCTTTATTTATTTAAAGCTGTGTTTTGAAAGGTAACCGGGCCGAGAAATCCAGTTTATCCTGGTACCTACGTGCTGCCTGAGCACTGGCTGAACTGGTCGAACTGGTTAGACGATCTTTGCCAGCTGTTAGAGTTTCTCAACTACTGTTAGTTATTACTGCTTGTTACAAACAAAGAAGTGAAATTGTGAGAAATAAGCACAACCGTGACAACGCAGCTATGAACTGATGAGTTTTTAGTAATAAGGTCGCTGCCACAAAGATCAGCCAGCAGTTTGACCAGTTTGGCTGAACATCTGGTGTCCAGCTGGGGAACGATCAACACGGACTCCTTACTCACGTAGTCACATCTTACAGATTTCCCCTTTCTTTAGCTACACAGCTACGTCCTGCTTTACTCATTTTCTTCGGTACTAAACGCAACACGCAGGCAGTAAAGCTTAGCTCATGTTTACATTCTAGACCAGTTTCTGTTCACTGGGTGTTTAAGGATGTGGGCTTGTGTTTGTCTATGGTTTCCCTCCCTCTGGGTAAGCACACGGGCACAAAATCACAACCTGCCTTAGTGCTGCGTCTGCATCTACACAGGAAAAAACACCTCCGGCACAAGTATGAAGTCCTCCTGAGAGTAAATCTAAAAGTGTTGACTTTGATCATACGGAACATCATGTAGCTGATTTAACCCCTTAATGTTCATATGAGCTCGTTTCCTCATCTGCTTCATAATTAAACCAAAATGGGCTTCAGTTCTGATTAACGACGTCTGATTACGCAGAACAGTACAGAGATGTTCGTGACGAGATAGAGAAAAAGGAAAGAAGCACGACAAAAATCTATCTTTGTTTTTTTTTATATTTATTTAAAAGTAAGACCTTTTCACAACAGACACATACAGCTCCACACACAACTGCAAAAGCCTTTGAATGATTTTTTTGTTTTGTTTTGTTTGTTTTGTTTTTGTTTCAAACATTCCTAACACCATGTGAACCAAGTAAAGAATCAGGATTTATTACATCATTTCATCAGGTGAAATACTGAGTCATCCACTCATATTCATAAGAAATATGATATAATAGCAGGTATTGAATGCACCTTGCCCACCGGGTCGGTTCTGCCCATGGATACGGGTCCATCCTAAAATAAATTTCCATCCTCGCATCAAATCTTCGCAAAAGCACTCGAATCGATTTGAAAAGATCATAAAAATCTTTTTTGTTTGTTTGTTTGTTTGTTTGTTTGTTCAAATATGTCCTCGTGACGAACTGCGCAATAGCGGCAATGCGTCGCTGTGTTAAGTAGTGCACATCTGCATATGGCTGTGTTTATTTAAATAAAAACTCAAAGAAAAATAAACAGTGGAGTGTTATTGCCTACTTAGGATGTGATGGATGAGAGAGGTGCATTCATCCAAATACCGAGCGACTTCAAAGGAGAAGAAGGAGGAGAAGAAGAAGAAGAAGAAGAGGAACTCCAACAAGCATGAGATACCCAGCAACGTAATCCAAAAAAAAAAAAAAAAAGTTCATGGACAAGAAAAATACAACTATCGAGAATACCATTTGCATGTTTTATTATTATTTATAATAATAATCCATTTAAATAATCAAGGGAACAAACACTGACATACATATTGCTGTTTTTTTGTCATTGTTTTTAAAACAGTTAAAGCAATTACAAAAGAGAAACTATTGGTCGGAAAGCAGGACATGTACAGAGGGCTGAAGGATGGCTTGATCTATATAGTTTAAGGACTCACAGGCAGACTGGATACAACTCACAGTCTTTACACACTTTATTTCATTATCTCTCCCTCTCGCTCTCTCTCTCCCCCTTTTTTTGGTATTGTATTGATTTCCACATTAAACTTCCCACTTTAAAACACTTGAAAACATCACTTGCTTGAAAATCCCCGACATAAATAAGTGACAAAGAACAATCCTTCAAATCTTCAAGTCAACATTTTGTTCTCTTCAGTCTCGCGACCAATCAGGAGTGGTCTCCGCGGCCCCGCCCTGCCCCGCCTTGCCCCGCCTTGCCCCGCCTGCTTTTCCAAAGGAATGTTTCATTAAAGTAAACAGTTTACTCAGAAATATTGCAATTGATTATTCGTTCTTCACAACCAGAAATGAGACGAGTTTTTCGGGGATTTTCGTTCCACTCAGGCGCATCAGTCAGTGTCCTGTTAAAGGTCGACAGTAAGAGCGATGGCGTTTTCTTTTCTTTTAAAATCAGAGTGCAGTAACAATAGTGCATCTGGTCTCGTGTCTGGCCATCGAGGCCGAACCAGCGTTAGAGGGACGAGCGCCCGTTTGGCTCGGTCGTGTCTCGGGTGCAACTCCGCACCAAAAAAAAAAAGAAAAGAGACATTTACAGATCAAGCCGTAAAAGTTCACTATAAAAGTCATGGTTTCCGTTTTAATACCACAGTGTCTGCCCCAAGATAAAGCAGTATTGCCGTGTAAAGGGTTTGAGGCTGAACCGAATATGGCTAGAGTTTGTCCTCAGGTACACACTCCTGTGCTCTGACTTGATTGCTTTCATTAATGCTCGTGTGACTCGCTCACACAGACGACAACAACAACAACAACAACAACAACAACAAGAAAAATCCCTGACATTAACTTGTGTGTATGTGTTTTTGTTTTAATATACATAGAAAAAAAACTCCTCATGATGTAAAGGTTTGCAACATGCCAGGTAGAGCTCGAGTAGAAGAGGTCAGCCTTTAATAATACATGGTTGTTTCTATTCTGTCAGGAATTTCAGGCTCAACCAGTGAACCTGGGACATCATTTTAAAAACAGCAGGACACAGTATACACCTGGACAATATGAACACATCATAAATACAAAAAGACAAAATCATGTAAATGTCACGCTGGTTTTGAAGACATGTGCTTGACTCTGTAGTGTCCGATCGCAGACCGTGTACCGAACAGGGATGTGACTTTTCTCACACACACACACACACACACACACACACACACACACACGCGCGTCTCCTCCATCCCTTTAATACGTCTCGAACTTTTGTGAACGAACAGGAAATACTTTTATTTTCCGCCCCAGACTGTTGGTTGGAATTCTGCGGCCAGACGTCTCGACTCTCGTCTGTCTCAGCGTTTGATTCTTACGTTTTCAGACCAGGTTGTTCTTTGTAGCTGAAATGGCATGTGGGCAAAACTGGTGAAAAAAAAAAAAAAAAAACAGAAAGAAAGAAAGAAGAAGAAAGAAAAAAAAAGAGAAAAAAAGACAGTTCCCTTTTTTTCGAGGTGTTTAAATAAGACGAGCCAGGTAGCCCTTGAGAGTTCTCGGCTCCGTAGAGATGAGGTTCCGGGTCCGTCCCGTGTAGGGGACCTGTTGTTTAAGAGTGCTGAGCTGAAAGGGCTAAAGAACGAGCGCTGAGCTGTGTTTCTCAGAGAGCCAGCAGGGTGGGTGAGTTGAGCGAGTCTGAGGATTGATCTCCGCTACTACTGCTGCGCCGGTGGGCTTTGGAGCACGACTCGGAGGAGGGCGAAGGGCTTTCGGGCTCCAGCATGTTGGGGTAGGTGAAGATGAGGGTGGGGTTGCCGGGAGTCGACACCGGAGTGGAAGCGGCAACCACGGGGGTGTTGAGGCTGTCTCCGTCTGAGCAGTACATCCCTCCACCCAGGCAGATGGGCTTGATGACCGAGTTCTGGCTCTTGAGCTGCTCCCGCTCCTCGCCGTCCTCCACGGGCTCCTGCTTCACCACGATGGAACTGTGGGAGTTCAGCGCAGACCGGGGCGCTAGGTTGGGACGCATGGTGGTCAGCGGCAGGGGGGCGCACTGCTCGGGTAGGGAGCTCTGGTGCCGCTCGTCTGGAGGAAGTTTACAGACCGGGTTGTGGGCCACCAGCATGAACTCCAGCTTGTCTTTCTCCTTCTGGAGCAGCTCGATCTCTTTCTGCAAATCGGCCTTTTCCTCCTCCAACTTCTCGGTTTCCTGAATAGAGAAAGCACAATCGGTTAAAAAGAAAAACGAGTGCAAAAAAAAAAAAAAAACTGAAAAATACTGGCACTTTGTGAAACACTAGTTTCCAAGGCAACCAAAATTCAATAGCAGGCTTTACAGGATTCTACTCTTATGCTGTAAATGTTATAAAAATGCAAACACAGCAAGGACGCGTATCATGAGGTTTTTAAAAAAAATGTGATGTGAGGCAATAGAACTTTATTGTCGTTTTTTTTTTTTTTACCTAATAATAATAATAATAATAATAATAAAGTAAGTCCACCATCTTGTAGTTAAAGATAAAACAGACTCTAGAAATCTTTCCTTGAAGATTTAAAATAGATGCACTTGTTGTGGCATACTGGAGCAGAACAAAATACGAATAAAAGTGTTTTAATGCTCCAAATGTTAATCTCTCTGCTCTCACGCTGTGAAATTCAGATAAACTGGAAATCCATTAGTACGTCTGAAAGCTTATATGTTAGTGAGTTTTTCCCCTCCTGTCTATCAGGTGCAGCTCCCCTGCGAGTGTTATTTACCCTGGCACTGCCCTGACCGGTTTAACTGGCTCGTGGCACTAGCATTACATTTTAGCTCACACCATCAAGTGCTCTATCTGTTCATTTCAACCAACGTCACGGAAAATAGCAGCAAAGTCCACGTGTGTATGATGTTATGAAAGAGCAGAACTGATGTCCTGATGTTTCCTTATCGAAGCCACTGAACACAACAGCGATTCATCCTATTAATCAAACCAGCAAGGTTTAAAAACCTATGAATGTATGAAACCTGGTCAGAAATCACTGTCGGGAAAGTCCTCATAAAACAGTGCGCTCGTGACACATAATGGCACTTAATGAAAAAGAAGCTTTGTCTTCATATCAACTCATGGAGCTTTAAGAACTTTATGAGGATATCTGACGCAGTTTTATACAAACGAACCATTGTTCCTGGTGACACTCCCACGAAAAGGTCCTTTACTGCTATACAACCCAAGTGCACATTACAAATCAGTAGCTTTAAAACTTATTGGATTTTAGTGCACAGAATGCTTCTCCAGTCAGCCTGAAATGGGGGTTAAGCAAAGTCAGACGGGACGGCTAGACGATGATAGCGTATTGTCTTCTGTCTGAGTGCCTTGACTTCATGCCATCGGTATGAGGAAGAAGGAAGCTAAAAGCAAAGTAGCCACCGCAATTACAAACCAAAGACACAGGACCCGGGAGATCAAAGATTTGTGATCGTTCCTTATTTGGTGAGCTTTGGGGAGGATAAAGATAGCAGTGTGTAGGGTCTAATGGCTCGTGTGGTTTCCTCTTCAGACGGTATCAGACGGTCGTTCTCGGCCCCTTGCAGCACATTCCTCTTCCGTGACAGCTGAGACATGGCATTGTTGGGATAATTAGTCCAATCAGAGATTGTACTTTCTGTGAAGAGGGGACATTCCCATGTTCTATCAGACAACACATGGTTTAAAGGCATAACGGCCACAACAAGCTTTATAGCCGTCTCCGGCTTCTGACAGCCTGAAAAGATTTCCTAAACATGCTCGGTGCAGCAACATGAGATGTCTTTGCTTAACCCCGCCAAGAAGCTGAGGAAGACCAGATGGGGTCAAGGTGTTGCAGGATTCCGACACTGCACAGGCACCGAAACCATTCTTTCTCCCTTTGCAGACGTTTTAGATATATATGAACATGAACTCATGAACTCACCCCTTGCAGCATTTCGGTCAGCTCTCTCCTACGGTTACGGCACTTAGCAGCAGCCAGCTTGTTCCTTTCTCGCCTCACTCTTCTCTTCTCCTCTTCCTCTGGTGTTAACTGTATTCGCAACAGAAGCGATGAGCTCTCACATAGACACAGAATCCGTTTCTGACATCTATTTATCATGCATCGTAATACTTGCTACATACTGCATACGCTACATTGATGCATATTCTGTACTGTGCATGAACAACAGACCTGTTCATCTCTCTTGCGTCGTCCTCGGGCGTCTCCAATGGAGCGGATGACTCCAGGGCGTGTGAGGGCCGTGTGCCCGAGGAGGCCGGTGCCGCTGGGCACCGAGAGGCCGTATGGGTGAGAGCGCGTGTATGGGCTAGACATAGATGTGATGACTGTGGGCTGAACCATCCACTGCAAGTCCTGGCTGGTGGTTATGGCATTAATGGTTGGAATAAAGGCACTGCTCGAGCCAGGCATGTCAACTCTGTACTTCTGAAAAGAAAGGAGGGGGGGGGGGATATGATGAAAACAGAGATTCGTGATAAAGAGCTTAATCCTCGTCTAGCCATATGCATTTCTATGTAATTTATTTATGAATTTTGTGATGACTCATTTCAGTTCATGAACCCTGTATCTGTTTCATGCACTGTAGTCATTACAATGTAATGAATCACCACATGGTGCAACACCACTGACCGTGTTTCCCTTACTGGTGACACGCTGTGTGAATTATGGGAAATCCCATACTATTTCCGCACAGTGGTCTATCTGGGTTAGAATGACCTTAGTGACGTACTGGGGAACAAGAGTCATCAGTGTAGAGATACGACAGACTGGTGGAATGTGTTTAACAAGACGATGCTCTCACGATGTAGTACCATGAAATAAAAATCGGTCGACATTAAAAACAAAACAGTATTGCTTTTGTAGTAGTAGATTTGTGCGGTTGGGGTGAACGACTCTAGAACCGAACCATGTCCCCTTTCAGAGGTCCAAATAAATGTCCAAAACGTTACATCATTTATTTTATAGGAAATGATGACTAGACTTGCAATACTATTGCAGAAACAGTAGAATAACCAACTTGTGACAGATATTGTCCTATAACTTCGTCTCAAATTGGAGGAACAATCTACAAGCAACCCTTTCTATCTCGTGAAGGTAATGAAGTTTCAGAGGTTAAGGTTCTGGACTATTGTTTTAAAGTCACATGCTCCTAGATACATCGAGAACATTCCTCTTCATGTCCAATATGTTGTTTATTCTGTGTTATTGGGTTAAATAGATACAGGTACTCAGTGATTTGTTTATTCACTCTGTACCTGCCTGACTTTGCCTTCATTCAAATGTAGAATAATTGGTAAAATAGGGCTTTTTGCTTTGCATGAATATGATTGAAATCCATTCTGATCAGCTACACAAACAGCGATAGATATAATAAAATAAAACAGCCATGTCGTGTGTGTGTGTGTGTGTGTGTGTTTTCCAGTGATACATTAATATTAAACAGCTTCAGAAGTTTCCAGACTAATTGGTTTCCTGGCCGGTGACAAAATGTTCACTTGGTAAAAAAATAATCATCTCATTTAAAATGAACTAGTTTTCGACCCTGTTCCTGTTTGATGAATGAAACACCAAACAGGTCAACAAACAGATGTTTTCAATTTTCCCCCAAAAAAGATGAAAACAATGTAACAGCTGTAGTCTCATTAAGTCGGTCAGATTGATGTGTAACAGTGCAGACGAAAGGTGCTGTGGCTCCTTATCTAGAGATGAGTCACGCTATGGTCGAGTAGAATGTTTATTCCAGTAAATCGGGAAGTCTATTATATTTAGAAGTGCACCGTTCCCGTTCTCCTCGTCACATCCTACTTCCGGTGTGGAAGTCATATTTTACGGCTAACCGCGTTCTCGAGTGGTTAGATCAATAAACAATGAAACGTGTGTAATCTTTACCCAAGGCATAATCCACATTCATAGGAGAAAGGAAAAAACTATAGGCAAAAATAATATTCATACCCATATATGACTTCGCAATGTTATATTATATTATATATTATACTGTACATTCTTATATTGATAATAGTATGAATATTATTTTTTGCGTATATATTATATGGAAATATACTATAATATGATATATATATAGTATATTATAGTATGAATATTATTTTTGCTTCTATATGCAATAGCATGACCCACAAACATGAACATTATTGTGCTTATATATGCTTGTGTGTGTGTGTGTGTGTATGTATATACACATACATACACACAGTGTATAAGCAAACACACTATGTATGTTGTGTGTATACATTCACGTGCCAGTTATCTGGGTAACTTTATACTCTATATGATCTAACTGAATAACTGGAAGACTTAAACATGCTCTATGCTGGAGAGTGTGAGGATACACACACACACACACACACACTCCTCCCTGCAGGCGGTGTGTCTGAGCTCCTCTACAGCCGATTCCGATAAGCTCCATAATACCCGGACCCGTCCCTAAGCACTTCCCATCCACAGGGCCTGGACACATGTGAGGACACACACACACACACACACACACACACACACATCCCAGAAGCGTTTGTAGCGGAAAGGTATTCAGACAGGCTACATTTACGGAAAGTGGGCCTGGACTGGGGCGCGTCATTTCTGGAAACGCGTAAAAAGATGGACTTGACTCCCAGCCAATGGCCGCGTCCCAAACCGCGCACTAGGGGCGAACACACACACACACACACACTGGGCATAGCTAACACGACATTCTGGTAATTATCTTGTCTTTCTAACAGGAAGAAAAGCACCAAACTTTGACATCAAGGACTCGGAGCCAGAACGCGCGCGCATACACACACACACACACACACACACAAGCGCGCGCGCGCGCAACCAGTTCGCCTGGTCGAGTCCCTGATGTGTTTGTTTCCTTGTTTTGCGCCGTGCCGTGTCTCACGCGAAGCAAAGCAGGACAGCGCGCGCATGGGTACACGCACGAACACGCGCGCACACGCGCACGCGCCCTGTCCGAAACGGTATTTGGCGCAAATGTGAAAGTGATCCGGGTTTCGATTCGTCTCCAACTTTTGCTGAAACATTACGACGGGGTGTTAAAACTTCCGGTCAGAGAGGCGCAGGAGAACACAGCTGCAGTTCTGTAGGTCTGAGGTTCTGCGGAGACTCGAACTCTCAAAGCTCTCCATGTAAAAGTGGTGCTGATGTCAATGTGGATTAGATTTATGGAGCAGATTTATTTGACGCACAGCATCGACACGGCTGATTAATACCCGGGTTTATTATATACCAGGAATAAATGAGGATCCGAGCGCAACCTGTTGATTGTGGCCCAGTGCACAGAGGAGCCTCTTTTCTTTCTTTTCTTTTTTTGGGAGAAGAAAACACTTTTTATTTTAAATTTTATTATTATTATTATTATTATTATTATAGTTTTAAAGATGAAAAACATCTGAATCCGAAGATTAAGTGTCGCATTAAATGCATATGCATATTAATAAAGCTCCAGTTATTATTATTATCATCATCAACATTCCCTCATATTTATGCTAAAGGTTGAAAAGTGCGTCAGAGAGAGTTTGTGGTTTCTAACAGATGTGTGAATTCGGAGTATCGGAGTTCAATTCCGTTTTTAAGATAGGCTCATTTCTGTGGTCATTATGTGTGTGTGTGTGTAGCCTGGTTGAGTTTCGTTATTAGGTGAGTTGCATTGTGATTGCTGGAGATCAGGATGTGGGTCGGTCACTAACGTCATGTCAAGGTTAACACACTCTATTCTTGACAGCAGCTGCTGTGTTGCGGGGTGCCAATACTATTGATCAACCCTAGTCACTATTATGATCAATGGTTTTAACAGGCGATTAGGTCTTAGCATTAATCTAAAGCGTGTTAATATAATGATGATGATTAAATAAGATGTAACAGTCCTGATGTTGTCCAGGTCGTTTATGTTCTAGAGAAGAGCGCCTGGTTGTCCGTCTATGAGCGGTGATGATCCTACAGTATATCCGGAGACATGAAGTTGATACTCAGTGAGATCAGACTGTACCTGGTATCCGGAGGCTGAGATCGGACTGCCGCCTGTTCCGCTCGTGAACGAGTCCAGTCTCACCGGGGACGCGCCGCTGCTGCTGCTGCAGTACTCCTGGTACATTATCCAGAGGGACAATAAAAAATAATAATAATAATAATAAAAATTAATTCAAAAGGCGAAAAAGTTTCACAGGTTCAGAGTAAGATCCGATACTGAGTCTGTGTCTTCTTTGAATAAAAAAACAACAACAGCAGCACTTCCAAGCAGGAAAAAAAAAGCTGAACAGTGTTTAATTAATCAAAAAGTTAGATAAATATCCAAATTATTATCATAAGCAGCTTTAAAAAGAAAAATAAAGCATCCAGCTCGTAGGAGTGATTTAAAATCAGGTATAATTAGAGGCTTTGCATGTTCTTTTTCTTTTCTTTGTTTAGTCCAGTACACAGGTACTTAAACTTGTTCCAGGTACTGAACCGATAACAGGCTGCTTAAGTTTGCGAGAGATTAAAAAATGGTAAATGTCTCTTGTGCACCTACTTTGTGGAATGAGCTCAGTGCTGGTGCGCGCCTCGGTCCCGTTCCGTCCCTACCCGTGACTCACAGCACTGCCTTCTGCTCGGTGCGGGTTTTTTTTTTTTTTTCTCTGAGTTTTGCTGAACGATGACTCACTTTAATGGCACTGTAGTGCGTTCGCGAGCGTTTATCAACGCCAACCTGCGTGCACACGCACCAGGCACGGACCACGCGCGCTCGCGGACGGGGGTGCGCGGCGCTGCTGAGCGCGCTCGGGGCGCGTGACGAGGAGATGTCCGCGCGCGGGTCAGTGTGAGATGTGTAATACGGTTAGTGAAGGAGCGGTGAGTGTAGCACGCGCTGGATTCGGTTGTAGAGAAAAGCGCGTACGTGCGGCGTCAGCGCGACCCCGCGGCTCCCCCCCCCCCTGCACACTGAGGTGGTAGCGCCCGGCCATTGACGTACGGTTTCCAAAAATGGGCAGTTGCGTCAGTGCAGACGCGCTTCGGGTTTCCTTGGTGAAGGAGCGTCAGGGATTCCCTCCCCTCTCTCTCTCTCTCTCTCTCTCTCTCTGACTGATCTCAGGTCAGGTCCACAGCAACATCTCCAGCAGCTCAGGATAGGAATATGACTCTCAACTGCTTCAGGGGTTCTTTCAAATCTACTCAGAGCAATGGAAACGGCATGTTTCCCCGAAAAGCCCGAATTTTATGCTATAATAGGGTTTATTTATTGTATATTTCCTGTTGTTCT
>JAOTQY010000002.1:18635381-18646485 GCA_026413445.1 Dolichallabes microphthalmus
ATAAAGGATCTTATTTTTAGGGTAAAGTATCCCGTTTTTTTTTAGAGAAGAAAAATTCTTTGTTGGTTGTACAGTGCACTTTAAAAGCTTTTTCCTTGCACAGCACAACCCTAACCCTCTATCGCTCTCAAATTATACCGAAATCTCCACTTATTCCAAAACCTTTCACTCTTGTTTCTTACTTTTTGGACTACCTGTGGCTCCTGTCTGTCACTCAGCCTTCTTTCTTGCTTATACTGTGTATATATATATATATATATATAGAACTACATCAGGAATAACATTGAACACTTAAAACATTAAACCCAATATAGCATGGGTTTCCCTTGTGTGCTCCGACCCCTCGAGGCGTGCCTCCACAAGACCTCTGAAGGTGTTCTACAGTTTCTGGCACCAGGAGGTTAGTAGTAGTAGATCCTTTAAGTGCTATAAAGCTGCAAGGTGGGGCCTGTACGGATCAGACTTGTTTGTCTGGTGTTCTGCCAAATTGTACTTCCTTGTCAAAAGATGCTACCATGGCGTGGACTGATTCAGTAGCAGGGTCTGATAGCGATTTGCGCTGTCCTATTGAAATAATGCTAACTCCGAAATAAATGGAAATGTACTATATCACTAAGCAGAGCATTTCTTTTTATTAATACTTTATTATAAACCAGATGTGCCAGAGACTTAATTCGCATGGAATAAAAAAACATACATCTCTGCACTAATCACGTCTAAGTCGTTCTGAATCAACTCTGAACCGTCCGTGTCGTTCTGTTCACGGCTAACGCGTAGCTACAAAGCTAACTAGCTTCTAACATAAGGCTGGATCCCAAATCCCTCTCTAATCCCTGATCAAGGGCACTACTTGGTGTGTGGAACAAGGGATTGTACAGAGTGCACTAGCTTTTCATTTAACGCTATTTGGGATTCGACCCCAGAACCTAGAATTTAGCGGAGCTGATATTCTAAAGTGTGATAAGTGGAAGTCTCTCAGGACTGTCCATGGTTTATTCTCCTCACCTTTTTGGCTATGAAGAATAAGAACCATCTCAACGCTACTTCCAGCACAACATCACGCCCTCTCGTGCTTAATTATCGTCTTCTCACGTATAACGAGCGCCGTTACATCTAATCGGCTGTCGTTCATTATTATCATTATTATAATAATTGCTGAGGTGATCCTGCGGATCAGTTACTCCGATACAGGATCTGAAGCAGAACAAAAAAAACTCGACTCTGTTCACTGTTGTTGCCGTGGTGATGATCACTGGCCCTACACGCGTCATGCCTCGCGTCTCCGTGAAGACACTGGGGCGGATGCTCGCGGGCGTGACCTTTCTGCCACGGCGTCCATCACTGTCATCGCTGTTTAGTGCTAGCGTGTTGCGCCTGGCGGTGTTCCACCAGCCGCCGGTCAGAGTACCGTGACCTTTACTGCTACGCCAGGACACTGAACAGTCAGGACGCGACAGAGGGATCACGAGATCTGCTTCATCAAACTGAAGATATAATACACCGTCTCGAGGAGCGACCCATCTTAAGCTCTTCATAAAGAGGTGGAGCTTTCCTAGGTGAAGGATCTTTTACTTTCTAAATACCAGCTTGTGCCACGGAAAACAATAAGCACATTGTCCCGGCCCTAGAGCTTTCCCTGGCATTAAGCGCTTGCCTTCGTAACCACAAGGCGCGGCTGGCGAGTCTGTCACCACGAAAACTTGTATTTACTCAAGATAATTCATGTGCTTTATAAGCTGCTACACGTGAGGTCGCCTATTATACAAGGGCTATAAATCACACGCTGGAGATTTAACTCTTTATGCTAGATTTTGCTAAACTGATGAATTGTTTTATTACTTTAAAAGTCTGTACTTTCTGCTCTAACTAACTAACGGACACGCTGCATTCCTCCTGACCTGCAGCCGATTCATTCCTAGCAGAAACGTCACTCGACTTCCACACGAATGCCGGAAACCGAGAGAGGAACAGCCTTCCTTGGTAATCTGTAACATGATGCAACACGTCTCTCCCTCTCTCTCCGGGTGACGCAACACTAGGGCTGGGTCCTACATTGCAGCTCTTCTACTCTACAACCAGCATGTTGTTAAAATCATATTCAACTCTTTAAAACTCGAAATCTCTCAGGGAGCTCAGTAACTCCGTGCTAAACAGTGTTGGAGAGTCTCCGAAATAAGTTTTAAGCTGAATTGAGAGAAGAAGAGTTACTGCTTGTTGATACACTCACCGGTCCGGTCCGGTCCGAGAGATGAACACACACATACAGGCATGATGTCTAAAGATCTCTGTTTATTCTCAGTGAAAAGAGCACTTTTAAAGCGAACCAGTCATTAACATGTCAGTCACAGTGAGACCTGGAGACGGACAGGTGATACGTAGAGAGAAATAATTGCATTCTCCTGGTCCTAGCGCACGAGAACCATTTGGATCTACAGCATATTCGTCAGGATATAGGATATAGAAGGTGTTGGCACATAAGGAGTCGGGAAGCGCAGTGAGGGAACCGTTCTCCGGGCACAGGAGCTCTCTTAATGTAAAACCCAGCAAACTTGTGGACGTCTGAGGCCCGTTGAAATGACGTCCCTCCGACACGCCCCTCCGACACGCCCCTCCGACACGTCCCTCCATCATGGTTGAAAAATGAAAGTTGAAGGACGTGTCTGACGTTGCTTTGGGTGATATATATACTTATAGCTAAAAGTCAGAGTAACAGCTACACACGCAACGCCAGACATCTGCAGACAAAAGTGTAGAAACGTATCTGAGTGCATTTTTTTTAGGAAATGTCCTGTGTCACTTTTCTACCAATTCGACTGTTTTTGGCCGCCGGGTATTATAACACCGTACACCTTGAGATTAACGGACTCGACGTTTGACGTCTTTGCACAAGGATGAAGTGACGTTGACGTTATTAACAACCTGCTGTGTACCGTAAAACAGTCCTCGATTCACAATTCTGGCTTTTCCAGTGTAACGGCTTCACGTTCTTCACTTCGCTTCACTTAGATCCTCAGGTTTCCCCTCCGCGGTGCGTCGTGTTGTTTGGAGAGAAGACAGTGTGTCCTTGTGTACATGTACATACACATGCCCTTTGTTTTGTTGTTGGTTTTTTTTCCTTCCTTTTTTCTTCTTTGCACCGTTATCAACAGATGCAGATGAGCGGAGAGAGAGAAAAATAAAAGCCGAGACGAGAAGCGGAGGAGAGATCGGAAAAGCTGCGAGCCCGTTCCTATAATTACGTGTGATAATGACAGCTTTGAAGGTCGCTCACCCCCCCATCGCCCCCCCTCTGTTAGAAAATAAATGTCAGATAGGCGCGCTAAATGGCTTTCGGGTGCAGCGCCGGGGTTCAGCGAGTGGCGCGGCCTGGGCAAATCAGGGGCATACGAGCGCGCTGTGGATGCCACGGTGGCATTTAAAAAAAAAAAAAAAAAAAACGTACAACAAATAGATAAATAAATAAATAAATCGATTTTATTTTTATTTATGTAAAAAATCATCTGTTCAGCTCGGCTCTAAATCTGATGCACGTGTACGAAACAGGGGTTTCCATCCGAGCAGGAAGAACGGCGCGCCCAAATCTATTACTGAAGCCTGACCTTTCTCGACAAACACCCTGCCCGCGCCGGTACGACCGCGACTTGTGCTCGAACCTAATTAACGTGAGCTTGCCACTTAGAAGCTGTGCGCCAAGTAATTACGACTAAATAAAGCGCACAGGCCCGATGATCACTTGATGACCTTAACGGGGAGAAAGAAAGAAAGAAAGAAAGAAGGAAAGAAAATCGACGAGGCCTCTTCCTTCCTTTGCTTCTTGCTTTCGCATGCGAGGAGCAGCTGCGAGAGTTTATAAGTCTTGTGGTCAACAAAGACACGGCTACCTTCTGTGTCGGGCTTCTACCGTGTGAGTGTACCGTTCGTCAAACCTCATCCGAACTACTTCAAACGCGCTGCCACCCACGTTCACGGCAGGTGCTTCGGGGTGGAGGCTGGCAGGACCCGAATCTGCAGCTGGGGGGCAAAAAACAACAAAAAAAAAAACAAAAAAAAAAGCGGACAGGCCTTTATTTGCTGATGCAGTCCTTTGTAGAGATAATACTCTGTTTACACGCCATGGTCTAAACGCATGCTGTATATCTACGCTGCCCTGAGGGCGAGAGTGTAAACACGTGTGTGTATACGTGTGTGTGTGTGTGTGTGTGTGTGTGTGTGTCTATATGAGCTTGCTGAAACACCAGCCAGGTTGCTTTTTGATGTAACGCGATGCGGTCGTGTCCGTGCACCCCGTCTCCATCCAGATGTTCAGATAGTGCTTTCCATATGACATCGTCTACAGAGAGATCCATCTAATGAGAGTCACATGCGGACGGACGTGTACTATATAATCATCCGCCTCTAAGTGATTAACGAGCTGTACGGTACAAGGTGTAGAAGCCGTTCTGTAGCTTGTAATTATAAAACTTTTCACTTGGGTTATAATACATTTTTTTTGGAGGAAGGGGAAAGTACATGGACCATAAATCTACACAAGCATAATCAATCTTTAAACATAAAAAAAAAAAAAAAGTTAAATATTTTAAGTAATCTGTAACAGGGAGTGTGTGATGGGTGTGGACTGGAGGCTTTGTAAGGAGAACATTCCCTTCTTTGACACTTGATTACTGGAACCGCGGTTGCATGGGGTTACACGACACAGGAGCTAATAATGCTTGGCAGGAATCCATGCATGGAATAAATACTCGTAAAAGCCCAGGTTCAATCCGAACACGATGAGAAACAAAAACATTTCTGGGTGCTACAGCAAGCGAACAGGCTTGAAGAATGCACCAGACGTGTACGAGCCGCTTGGACGCAAGCGACACGCAAGAAAATGGACGGGGGAAAAAATCTTCAGAATCTTCTAAACCGCCAAACAAAAAAAAAAGTTTAGGTTGTAGAATAGTTATTTCTATTCATTACCAATTTCCAATATCAGCTGCCGATTTCATCCGATCCCTTATATATTACATAATATTACAGGTACAAATGGTCGAGCATGATGGGAACAAGTGTTTCATCCAACACACTAGTGATGGGAAGGTTTAATCATTTCAGTGCCTCGGTTCTTTAAATCTCGTTCATCAAAACGAACAAATCTTTTTTTGAGTCATTTAGTTCATTTCGTTCTTTTGATCAGAAATAAAATAAAATTTTCAATAAACAGACCCTCAACACGTCTACATACACAAATGTTTGTCTATAGTTCCAATAATGTAAATATTACAATGCAGCTAAGGACATACAGTATTATAATAAACAGAATGAGCAGCTCACCTCTCATATCTTCTAGTCCGAGTCGTTCGTTCTTTTCAATCTACTGCACCGCATAGCGTCTATGGGAGTCACGAGACAAAGGAACGACTCGGACTAGAAGACTCTAAGGTAACTACTCATTTCTGTTTTCTCTTCATAACCTACCAAGGTTTTGCAATGATTTGCGCATCCGCGTCCAGTAGAAAACGAACAAATCACTCTCCGCGATACTGACGTTCTTCTGAGTCGCGTTAAAGACTCGTTCAAAAAGAACGAATCGTTCATGAACGTCCCCTCACTTCAAGACACACAGATCCAGCAATCTGCACCTTTTCCCGAACTGCGGCTCACTCGGGGTGGCGTATCGCACTTGTAGGAAATCTCCATCCGCCGGCTTCTGCTTAAACGAGCGTACGGTCGGCCCTGATAGCCGAGTGTCGCTGACTTGAAAGAGCGAGTGAATACGGCGTCCCTCTAGATTAGAGCCGTGGATCGTGAGAGGACTGTCCATTCAGTTTGATCTGATTTTCAGACATCGTGATTTCCAGTTCGATTTGATTGTCAAGAAGTTTGTCTTTTCAGGTTTCTTTGAAGGATTAAAAGAAGTATCTTGCATGCGTTGAAATGCTGTGATTGTTTAAGCGCCATGTTTCGTTACAACCTGGAGCTGAAACTCCAGTCTGGTATGTCGCGGGATTGACCTTAATGCTCGCAAAATGAAAAGAGGAGTGAGAAATGATCTTGCAAAATGCGAGTATTTGCCAAAGATGGGAGATGGGGGATTTGCCAATCCTCGCTCAAATTATCTCAAATTTTAACGGGATGTGTAAAAAAAAACTACTACGTTTAATATTTTCCCAGTGATGAAGACAATGTGCGGTTGAAATGTGCCACCACTTTCACCTTGTGACTTTTATTCTATGTGAACAGACTGGTCTTTATCGCGCCACTTCCTAGAGGAACTGAGGCGCTGGAGAATGTTACGATACTTTAAGATACTACAGCTTTGTGAAATCTATATACGTTTGAAGATGTTGGAATTTTGAGGAATAGATCTTCTATTTTGCACCATGAAGCCAATTTAATTTCGTAGTTACTCATATTCGTGTTTCAAATTATGTCAAATGTTTTGGGACACCCTGTATATTAGTTTTTTTCCCCGCCCCCCCACTGATTTTCTTCCTAATTAAATAATTTCCGATTCCGTCTTAGGGCAAATTATCATCAAGGCCGAGGGAGTGTGAGAATGTCATCCCAGATACGGACGGATGCAACATCACCTGGGAATATAATATTATTAATATTAATATACTATGTTTTTTTAAAAAGAAATTTTAGACCGCTTTAAGTTTGTGCATTTATCAGTGACATCGTCAGGTTTTAAACTCTTGTCCCCTAACGATCGAGCAAATGCTTTTTTCTTGCTGTTGATCTAATCAGGAGTTTTGTTAAGCATTTTAATGAAAATCATATCCTGTTCTAGTGTGTGCCAAGATTAATTTATTTTTTTAAACTAAATATAATATAATGACCAAATTATTCCACTAAGCGCTGTTATATTATCTCCAGATATACTGTATGCAGATTGATGGAGCCACACAGGATTTCTAATAACATTATTGTATTTCCCTGATGTACGATCAGAAGCGACTTCATGACTTCTTGTTCGAATCTGCCTCCACCTCCTCCTTCTTCTTCTATTAGGACGCTGTCGTAATATTAGTGGTTTTGCGGGTACACCCACCAGCTTGCACGGTTTTGCAACAACTGACGCCGTCTTGCGACACACACCGGATGCGTTGAGGCAGATTCAGCAGATTTCGCTCTACACACTTCTCTGTACTGCGTGTACACTCGTGTACCGTATTAAACTAACTGCTTCATTTAGGCGAGACTGGGTCAGTCAGAGACAACAGCTCTTCGTTCAGCATAATACACAAAAAAACTGGAGACTGCAGCGTTCAGGGGGTTTAAATGATGATTCATTTCCAATAAATGCATGTCTCACGTGGTGTTTTATTCTTTTTACTCCGCAGCAATTGCAATGTTAAGAATTTGACCTTAATGTTTAACGTTGTGGAACATTTATTAAATCCTGTCATTACATGTGCATGAAATGCTACAGTCGTTCCCTTCCATGTTGTTCCCGAGAAACCAGAAAGTGGCAGAATTTATTTCTTTCGAATAAATGTTAAATAATAATCTCTTTTATAGAAATGATTAGAACTGGGCAACTGAATCAAATTCATTACTATTATTATTATTATTAATATTTAATCATTTGTCAGTCAAATAATTGAATCACTGGAACATTGTTTAATTCAGAATCGATTCACACTTTTAAAAAATTATTTCAGTAAATAACATTTAAATCAAATTCCTCAAAAATACATTATACCAGAGCTTTTGCAGAAAATATAAACTGATTCCATCTTGAGCAAATACTCGCGTTTTGTAAGAGTATCGCTTCTTCTTCTTCTTCTTTTAAGTTTATAAGCAGTTGGTGAAATACCGCCACCTACTGGGCTGGAGTGTGATCCAAAGATGATCGCTTTGTATGGGACAGGACGTTTACACAATCGACACCAAGAGTTACACTGCGTTTAACTTTAAGTCAGTGTCTATTAGATACGTAGTAGTTTTTAATCCGCCATAATCTAGCATCTTGAAACGAACCAGGCCGCAAACATCAGTGCTATTGAAAAAATCGCAACGGCCCAAAAATCTAATCAAATCAGATCAGATCAATCAATCTACCTAGGACTCGTATGATGATTGATCGATGATTCATGGTTTATTAAAACACTGTATAAACTTAGAAGCTTGAATTATGGCTCTACCTTAACCGCTACTGTTAGACCTGTCACTTCGAGGCGTGTTGATTACATCAAACATAATTATCTGTACAAATAGACCATCATGTGGTACATTTTTCAATTTCAATTCCAGATTATAATATAATATGTGTTTATTACTCAGCAGCCCCTACTGTGTACAAGAAGCAGGATGAGATGTACCAGTACTTTTCCACTAAATAACTTCCACCAGCAGTCCTATCCACTACAGAAAGCTAACCGATGCCTTTTGACGCCTTTTTCTGCGGAATATGACATTTTATTTTGACCCTAAGGGGCAAGTTGTATAATCTGGCAGACTAAACAGCTGCATAATTGTTCATCAGAGTGACAGTCTTAGCCGGTCTATTTAGCGGCTCATCGCTGCAGTACAAATCCCCTAAACCATCAATTATCTTTAGAGATTTTTCCTTTTTTTTGGTTGTTTTTTTCTTAGCACCATTATAAAACGCTCTCGTGTACAAAATGTATATCGACGACTTCTTTAATCACGTTATAATTTGAATGGCAGCTTTCTCTTTCTTTTAATTCCAAATCTGATAAAGACATAGAGAGAGACAGACAGAGAGAGAGAGAGAGAGAGAGAGAGAGAGAGAGAGAGAGGGGAGTTGTGGCTGAGAGAGTGCAGGAAGGTGAAAGACACAGATCTTTGCCGAGGGAACGTGCAATTACTTTATACCTCTTAAGATTCCTGAGCCCTTAGTAAGTGTTTACTGTTGCAGGGCAAAATCAGGCTGCAAATTACAACTACTGGCACGAGCATCAAATGCTACGCAGTCACGCACAGGGCCGGGACGAGACGGTCGGTTAACCCGGACGAGAGCGATACGCCGGTGTGTGTCCCGCAGGGTTGTAGCCCAAAAGCGCCATCGAGAGAGAGAGAGAGTTCACACCAACACAAACCTTCCTGTTCCTGATAAGGACACGGAAAACCGCTGCATATGCATCAGGAGACCGTAATCATCCTTCAGCTCTGTTATAGTACGGCGAGCATGGTTTGCATCATAATTAAATATATATTTATTTTTTTAATTCTTCAGGATGATTCAGGAGATTATTTGCAGCGAGACGCAGTTTATCAAAGTGTTAATTCTGCATAAATGCCAGTGAGTCATTTACGGCCTTAGAAAAGCAATTAGTTATATACTCCCGATAATCTCTTCACCCAATGAAGAACTTGTATAGCACTTTTTATTTAAAATAATAATAATCATAATAATATATAAAATGAGAGACGGTAATTAACTTTCACGCCATCTGTAGTGACACAGTGTTGATAATCTGATTGTTTCTGATACTGAAAATCATCACAGATTTACGACTGATGCATTTACCAGGAATGTTCGAGTCAGAGTGGGACTTTTGATAACAGTACAGAATAACAGAACACGGTCCTGAGAGTAAAAACTCACTTTATGTCTCTATATAATCCCCGGATACACTAATGCACTTATCACAGTGTCTCACTAGTGCTTGGACACCATCAAGGTAGAAAGTTCTCTCAGTCCGCCGGAGTCGTGATCAGACGGTCTGAAAACGCCGGCCTCCCAGGAACTCCTTTAATGGCCCAAACAAGTGGAAATGGCTCCCAGCCGAGTTCCTGTAACGTGCGAGTGGTGTCGGCGAATGATCGTGTGTACTTTCTTCCAAAAGTCGGCGACGTCGCTTTTCAATGATCGGACGTTCCACTCGCTGAATGTTCATGATGTTCACGTCTGCAGCGAGCTTCACTGTGTACTGAAATGTATATGATTGAAATGACAATAAAAGCCTACTTGACTTAACTTGACTTGACTTGCTGGTCTCTGGAATACACATACGATCCACACAAATCTCAGAGGGAAAAACAAACAAACAGTGGGTTCTCAAGGAGTAAAGCTAACGAGAATCTCTGAAGGATGCATGGACAGCAAAAAGTCTGAGCCTTGAGTTCTTGGACACAAAGGTGAAATGAATATCACTGAATGAAACAAATGCAGGGACCAATGGAAGAAAAAGTTGTTTAGACTTTTCAACCTTGGTGTGACCTTGAGCTTATTTGGATCAGTTTCAAAATTAAATCAGTTCATTAGCTGGTTGAATTGATAATCATATAAACCCTACAACTATTCAAGCACTCATTTCGTTGAGGTATTGCGCTAATGAGAATCTCGTCAGTTACCCAAGATCTGAATAAAATGGAAGCACGGCTTCAAGCCACAGAGCTGCACAAGCACCGCACAAAGCGAACGCGGAACACGGAACACAGGGTGAGCAGGTGGACCGGATCAAGGCCCGGGGAAATCCGCAGACCGAATCTGGGCCTGGAGCTCCATGGAGGATCGAGTTCAACAAACGGCGAAAAACATAAAAAAAAAACATGAAACGGAGGGCAGATGCAAAAAAAAAGAAAAAAAAAAGATGAGAAGCGGCCACAAAAACATGGACGTTAACAAGACACGGTAATTAAAGGGGACGTAATAAGCTAAACGAGGCTTTAATCAATTCTTAGACATTCAGATGGACCTCTAGTGTGCATGAAAACATACAAAATACATCAGATTCTTTTCTGATTCTTCTTACAGGATTTTTAAACAAGCAAATTAGATCTTCCCCCTATTGTGACCTCATATATCACGAGACACGCCCCTCAGCTCAGACCAGTTCTGCTCAGCTGCGCCGTTCCCTGGGCATCATTTTTGAGGCTAACCGCTAACAGACAACCTAGCCTTCTTTAGTTCATCTGTTTAGACTAACGCAGTTATCTTGAGCTCTTTAGAAGGGCTAGGTTATCCGTTAGCGGTTAGCAGCTAATTAATAACGGATAACCAAGCTTTCTCCAGCGTTTATTTGTGCCTTAACTTTCGTCTTGCTAAAAATATTGAGGATCTCAATTTTTGGTCATCACCCAGATGAGGATGGGTTCCCTGTTGAGTCTGGTTCCTCTCAAGGTTTCTTCCTATTTCCATCTCAGGGAG
>JAOTQY010000002.1:18768650-18779464 GCA_026413445.1 Dolichallabes microphthalmus
TGATCAGAAACATTTTGTGACAAACATGCAAAAGAATAAGAAATCAGGAGGGGGGCAAATAGTTTTTCACACCACTGTATATGTATATGTATATGTAATGTGTGCTAGTCTGCTGTGGTTTAAGATTCAAAACAAAAAGGTTTTGATCAGGACTGAGGTTCCGACTCTTGTAGAAAATACGTGGCACCTCAACTTTTTAAGTAGCATACGGATATAGCTGAAAGAGTTTTTTTTTTTAAACCATCCTTTTGTTGCATAATCACAAACAATAACCTTCACTCTTCTGCAAAGGCTTTTCACTAAATCTGAGGAGGTACAGTAGGTGTGGGGATTCGCCCATTAGTGCATTGGTGAGGATGGATGTTGTACCGGGACGCACTCCACATTCCAGTTCATCTCCAATAAGTGGCTTCGCATTGAGGGCTCTGAAATAGTTCTAACATGCCAAACCATCTCTTCAATCACACGGTCGTACCGGACAGTAATCCTACAGCGTACCAAGTCATTCGATTGTTATCACTTTGTTACAGAACACCTTCACCAGTGGAATATTCACCCCTCGTATACCAATAGATCAAAAGAAGAGGAAATAGATCTAGTCCTTGAAGTGGAGATGATTAATCTGAAGTTTAATCTGGATTTTACCCCTTTTCCACCAAGGTGGTTCTGGAGTTTAAATTTCAAACCAGTTCTTTAACTTTAAGGGTCTAGTGGGTGGGATTATTACCCGAAACTAAAAGTTTGTGACCGGCATCTTGGCTCATTATGCATTGGGCAGCTCAAATGCTTTCTAGTAAAGATAAAGCCTGGGGAACTGCTCACAAAAGCCATGTTGAAGTTCAACACTGTTGGTGTTGTTGTTGCTGCTGGTTTTTTTTTTGCCGCTGGCTCAGTGGTAGGTTTCACGCCAATCATGCGGGAGGCCCGGGTTCGATTCCCAGCCAGTGCTGGATCCAGTGCCGGTCCCAAGCCAGGATAAAATGACAGGGTCGTGTCAGAAAGGGGATCCGGTGTAAAAGAATAAAATAAAATCCTGTGCCAAGTTGTTGTGCGGATCTGATGGTCCGCTGTGGCGACCTCTTGCCGGTTACAGCCGAAAGACCAACAACAACAACATTGTTGGAAAATGGGCTTCTGAGTACCATAATGATGTTGGACTTTGGCTCCGAATTAATCTGTTCTATAGTTTAGACTAGTTGTGCCTGCAGAACGAAGGGCGTTGTCTGTTTAAGTTTTAAAGTCGCATGTCTTTTCTTCCTGTGGGCCGATTGTGATGAAACAAAGCCTATACGTGCTTGGTGGGTTTCCTCCATGTACTCTAGTTTCCTCCCGCAGTCGAAAGACATGCGGATTAGACTAATTGGTGTTCCCAAATTGCTCGTAGTGTGTGAATGAGTAAATGAGTGTGTGTGTGTACTCCGGCCCCTACACAGGATGTAGACCCTGACCCCCAAAACCCTGTATACAGGATAAATCGGTGTAGACAATGAGTGAGTGAGAATTAATCTATCAATTATCAATTAATCAATCAATCAATTAATCAGATTAGGAACAAGGAACATAGCTCTTATTTTGCCACCGACTGCCACAAACTAACAATCAAGATAATTGAATTAAACAGGATGAGCTCTTCGTTTACCGATTTGTCTTTTAATAAACTGTCCTGATGAAACAAAGAAATGCAAAACTCAATAGCAGCAATAAAAGATAACTATAAATGACAGCTTTGAGATTGATTAATGTCGATTGTTTGTTCTACTTCTATCAGCTAGCAGTCAATACAATGTGCATTTATGAATAGGAATGAGTTTTTTGTTACATTAGCCAGCTTCGTGCCAGTGTGAGCTCCAACCTGTTTATGTTTATGAAAGCGATTGCATCAGTCACTGAATCAGTCTGTTTTTCTCTGATGCTTGTTGTTAAAAGTTTCACTTTACTGCATCCTACATTAATTTTCTCCCCCCTTTTACAGAACCTGACGGGCGGGCGTCATCCTCCCCGATACTCCTACGATCCCTCCATCTTCGCCTTCCGCTCTCTGAGCACCGCGCCCCCGTGCAGTCCCCTGCTCTCCAGCGAGGAGCCTCCTTGTGCTTGAGGGGAAGACACTGGACTTTTGAGATGAAACAGCGCAGCTCGTTGGATCGACCTATTTCTTATATTAAGACAGGGACCTTTTTATTATCCTGTCATTTCGCAGGGTTTTAGCCCAAAGTGCCCGAGTTGACAAGACAGCAAGTCCCAGGAGGTAGCAGAGCATCAGGGAACTGGGTAATGATGTTTTACAGTATGTTGTTGTTTTACCCTTTCTGATCATATCTCAGGAAAAATCATCTAACACTTTCCACAAAGACAAGGCTATGGCTGCTGGTTTATGAGAGCTGCAAAAAAAAGGCACTCTGAACAGTTTTGTGGTTCTTGCGTAACGCCGCACACATGGCCATGTCCTGATGTTCAGGTAGAGCTGTTCCATGTCCTGTGTGCATCTTCGCTATGTGTAGATCGTGAAGAATGTCTACACCAAGAGCTCTGGGCTGAGAAGGAAATGTAACGTGACATCATTTATAATGTGAGGATGAAAGAGTGGATTATTATTTTTATTATTATTATTATTATTATTGCCGCTTAAATGGTATTACTTAAAACTGTTACCACCACTTCCTTGCAGAATGAATAAAAATCACGCTTGTAGGCTTGACCAACAATGGAAATGATGTAAACTCAATATTAGAATTGGTTACTCTGTGTAATCTGAAGGTTATCCATGTCTGCCCTAGTGCTTGGCTAATGTGTCTACTGTTCCTTGACAACAATGGAAAAGGAACACCGGTCCTAGTCCGGGATTAGACTTAAGCCGGTTTTACTCTGCGTGATTAAAGGTGCCTTTTTAATACTTCTCCCACTGTATGAGATGATCCCAATAACGTCTTATCACACTGTGTGTGTTCTCCATGTCAGATTATATGATTATATAAGAACTATAGACTTTCAAAGTATATTTATACTTCATGAGAATACTTTTATTCAGCTATATAACATTACCAGTTGAATTAAATAAGACCATTAAACTGGGGACAGGATCACAAGCACCACAGGCTCATCCAGTCCGATCCCACAGAAAAGTTAATGCTGACTAAGATAGAAACGCATCAGAACACCCAGTGCTGTTGATGAGGCTTAGCAGGCCTAAAGGTCAGGGTTGTTGATCCGGCCTCCAAATTTCCCAGATCTCAGTCTGACCGAGGATCCATCACATGTGCTGGACAACCAGGTCTGATCCATGGAGGCCACAACTTGCATCTTACAGCACTTAAAGGATCTGCTGTTAACATCCTCGTTCCAGATACACTATATGGACCAAAGTGTTTGTCCAAACCTACCATGACATTGTATCCAGACACACACAGTTCAATATGGAGTCGGTCCCCCTTCCCTGCTGCAGCTTTATCAGCTTCCACTGTCTTCTTGGAAGGCCGTCCACAAGATGTTGGAGTGTTTCTGTGTAATTTCGTGTCCATTCATTCTGTAGAGCGTTTATGAGGTCAGGCACTGATGTTCGATGAGAAGGCCCGGCTCTACGCAATCTCCATCGTACCAGTTCATCCCAAAGGTGCTCGATGGGGTTGAAGTCTCAGGGCTGTGTGTTCGGCCCGGTCGGGTTCTTCCACTCCGAACTCGTCAAACCGTGTCTTTATAGTCCTTGCTTTGTGGACTCGGACGGAGTCACGTTGGAATAGAAAAAGGCCTTCAACAAACTGTGAAGTCTTGGTCTTGTCAATCTCTTGGTCTTCTGAAGCATTAAGATTGTCCTTCACTGGGCCTCACTGATGGAATCACCTGAATACAATAATGAACAGGTTTGGACAAATACCTTGTCCACATAGTGTGCCTTCAGAGGTCTAGTGGAGTCATGCCTCGAGGGTCAGAGCTGTTTTGGGGGCACAAGGGGAACCTGAATCCTAGGAGGTGGTTTTAACGGTAACAGGTTTGGCTGATATCTCGTCTGTATATCAAATTCTTCAAACTGATGACTGCCAATAACCGCATCACATCTTTCCATACATCCGTTGGTTGCGTTTAAATGAGCGCCATAACAGCGGCCTTTTTTTGCAGGATTTTAATGCAAATGTCTGACTTTGTACAAACTTTTCCGCACTCGCCACTCACGACATCCCTAATTCTGCTACGGGTGAGCATTTCACATTTACGCAGCGCAAAGACCGTCCAACATCACTGATGACCAAAGAATGAGTTTAGTGTGTGATTTAAAATTTTTTTTTGGCAACAGGCCTGAAATCGTACAGAGTAAAGCCGGCTCAAGCGTGTAACTCTGTCCGACAGTGAACTCTGTGTTATGTGCCTAATACACTGGAGCTGCAGTATAGAAGCTCCTTCGCCATGTTTGAATGTTTTTGGACCAAGTCAATAATGTGGACTCATCATATTTCATTACAGCCCCATTCCGGGGTTAAATCTCAGCTCGTTCAGTCTTGAATCGCTTTGGTGAAGAACAAACACAATGTCGAATATAAAACATGAGAAAAAATGTTTTATTTCAAGTATTTTGCATATGTAATAATGTAGGTTTTTAACTATGTTAACTATGTACTGTATTGATTTGTACCTAGCTTTTCGGTGAATGTAGCCTACTCTAATGGGGGTCAATATTATTATTTTTTTTCTTTGCAAAGTTGTAGGAGATCTACAAGGAACTTTTTGTTACAGGTTCCACAAATTTATTCTAGTTACCCATTCAGATATATCCATGCAGAATAAATACTATATGCACCTGCCGGTCGGATAGGACCTACATGTTTGTAACATGTAAGAAGCCTTTAGTCTTTTTTGTTGTTGTTGTTTTATTTTGCCATGTTTCCAGTGAGATTAATAAATGTCTCTTGGCTCTATTGAGGTGGATTGTGTCAAACTACTTTTGTTCATCAAGATCGCATTTTTTGCCTCTAGCACAGTTGCTCTCCAATGCTCCCCCCCCCCCCCAACACATTCCCCCTTGTCCATATCTGATCTGTACTCTTTACCCTCATTTTGTAACATGAGTGCTAACGTTCCACAAGTGGAGTATGGAGGAGTTCACGCACCATTTAAGTTGAGCTGAATCAGAGGTCTCGGTGTCCTTCAGTGCTTGAGAGCTGGAACCAAAGAGAACCCAGGAGTCGGTACTACCAGATGCTTCCTCATTATGTACCTGATTGTAGCTGTAAGCATATTTCGGTTTCCGTTCTGTGCCTTTATCTCTAGTTCAGTAGTTTTAAAGTTTACAATGTCATCATCATGTGTATAGTTTAAAAATGTATTTTTTTTTTTTTTACTCAGAGCCCAAAAGTCTGAAGCCAATGCCAGGACCCAATTTGTTTATAAAGTTATGCGAAACCAATGCAATTGGGTTCAATTATTTCTTTTAACAAAACTCCCTTTATGTCTCTATATAACCCCCTGATACACTAATGCACTTATCACAGTGTCTCACTCGAGCTTCGACACCATCAGGGCAGAACAGTTCTCTCAGTCCGCCGGAGTCACGATCGGACTCTCTGTCCGATTCAGGTCTGAAACGCCGGCCTCCCAGGAACTCCTTTAAGAGCCCAAACATCTGGAAACGTCTTGGAGTGACGTCAGGACGGTACGGGAGTGTGGCAATAACTCCCAGCCGAGTTCCTGTAACATGTGAGTGGTGTTGGTGAATGAGTGTGTGTACAGTTCACACACACAGATGCGCCTCTTCTGCAAGTCGGTGACAAGTTATCCGTCGTATTTCAAGAATCAGGATTTCCACTGACTGGATGGTCACGGGAACGACTGCAGTGAGAATCAGAAATTTCATCACAAGTCCTGGTCTTATAGGTTTTTCATATTTTCTCATAATTACTTCAACGTTTTGAGTAAAACGGAGTACGTGAGAGAGTTCCTGGTCCGTGTGGTGTAATGTGCATAAACCTGGCAGCAATCTAAAGTCCAAACCCAGCCTCAAGCTGCACGCTCCAGCGTGGGCCGCTTCCACCGGCCTGCTCTTGCCAGAACCCAAGCGGTGCGATAAGCTGTGTGTTTGTGTATGCGAGCATGGAGGCTGACGTCAATACACCGCAGTATTGCTAAGCGAGAGGAAACCAGTCGGGAGCAGCACCGTTACAGAAGATGGCAGATGCCTGATCGAAAGATACACGTAAAAGAATGCAGCATCTCTCTCTGTTACAAGTGGGACGTGTTCAAAATCAGTGGACTATTTTAGCGATGGGCTCCTGACACTCATCCACTCCAAGCATGTCCTTCATGTATCCCTACAGCTCCAATTACTGTAATTATAGATCACTCAAACCACTAGGAGACATTTCCATTATTTATCAGCAGAAGAGGGAGGCTCAGAAAAAGCAGATATTGATGTGTTTTACACTTTATTACATGTTTCACTTTTTAGAACTGCAGCTGTTAGTGATTATTACAGAACATATACGAGCTATAACCATATAAACCATTAAATACCAGGTTTGTCAGTGTAGTTATGAGCAGCCAGGCCTTGAGGTATGAAATTTCTTTCATTTGTTGTTAGAATCAAATCCAACAAGATAAGTTGTTGTTTTAGATGTTGTTTACAAATCTATTCCTCTTTTGATAAGGATTTTCCCCTCCACTCATTGGATAATAACTTCCTCTGAATCTAGTGGTTTTGTAAAAAATGGCTACAAAACCAGGCTGATCATCATCACAGTCATTTTCAAGACGCCATAATAAAGTGAGCTGATGAAACAGGTTGAAGCAATTTGACACGATGGTATTTTAAGTCGCTTGCTGCACAGTTGGCCGCCTCTCACGGAAGTTTAAAGAGGAATTTTCCTCTCACGATTATATTATTCCCAATTTCCCAGGCGCGGATCTTACGGTGCCGCGTGGAGATGTGGACAGCCAATCAGATTTCAACTTTCGACGTCCTGAGGCTTTTGTGCTCAAAAGTCTACAAAAAGTTATCGAATGCTCGGTGGCCAGTGGGATTGACATGTGTGGATCTCTCCTTGGAGGGAGGTCCGGACTGTACGAGGGATGTGGCGAGAACTCCCAGCCGAGTTCCTGTGATGTGCGAGTGCTGTCGGTGAATGAGTGTGTGTCCACTTCGGGCCAGGATCCTCATTCGTGGACGTACAACCTTCTTTAAAAATTTGAACCGTTTAAACACTTGCACTTTACGGACATTTCAACGCAAGTCCCGTTCTGCAGGTGAGATTCTCAAGCCAGGCATAAATCGGCATAATATTTTCTACATGATGGAAACAGGCATATGGACCTTATATATAGCCTTGAAGGACACAACAAAAGTATGATGAAAAGAATTATGATGATGATTAGTTGGCTTAGTGGAAACTCAGTAATGAGTCTTTGGATTATGTCCTGTTCAGGAAAGAAAAATAATTAAATAAAGGCAGTATTTGAAATGAGAATGAGTTCTATTCAAGCTTCTATTGCAAGTTTCACAGTCGTCATGGGTCTGAAATAAAATAATATCTAATTTCATATAAGGAAAAACATCTACAGACCATTTTGCCAACAATAAATAGTAAATAAATAAATAAAAATTATACATTGAACCTTTTATTTACTTATTTATTTATACAAAAAGAAGAGTAATAGAAAAATACACTTTTCTTTTTCACCTTGTCCAGGACCAGACAACGAATTAAATAACTGGCTAAAAAAAAAAAAAACCTGGAGAGTTGTGGAGTCTGTGGGAGAGCCTAATCTTTCCTTGGACAAAACAACACACGTTCGTGCCAACGCGCCTCCTTAACACTGAGTCACTCCTCATTAATATCAAATAGAGGGAACACATACACATACGTCAAAATTACACACACATTTGTGTCACTTAATTCATGGACAGCTTGCTCTCAATCCCAGGATACAGAGCGAGCCTCCAGATGGCTGGTGAATACGCTCGCCTCTCTTGGCTACGGTAACACAAGCTCAGCTCCGATCCAGCCTGAACATTACTGCTCCTGGCTGAACGGCTCAAGAACCTCACCCAGGAGTTCCTCGTCCAGGACGGCTGGTGTTACAGAGAGTGACCAGGACGGTGGGTGAGTCAGTACTGGACCTCTGGAACTATAAGAGTAACTGAGTGAAAAGTGGATGTTATGAGTAGCGTTATGTGAATCTACAGATATACACCGTTAAAGGGAGCCTCACCCTGAACAACATTAAATATATTTGCGATGGGTTTAAGTGATTCATGCATGGATGAGGATTAAGGCCACCATTAAAAAAAATATTTGAGTTCTGACTTTTAAACTCAGAATATTGAATTTTTTATCCCTCTCAATATTTTGACATTCTTTCAGTTTAAAGTAAGAGGGGAAAAAAGTCACAATTCTAGGGGAAAAAATGTTCAGAATTTAGAGAAAGAAATTTCAGAATTCTATGTTGAAAGTCAAATTCTTAAATGAACGGGGACGGATGGGGGTTTCTGAAGAAAAAAAAATTCCAGATTTCTAGAAAAAAAAATCCAAATTTAGAGAAAGAAATTTCAGAATTCTTAAATAAAAAAAAATAATAAATAAATAAATAAAAAAAAGGTCAGAACTGAGGAGAAAAGTCAGAATTCTGAAAAAGTCCGAAATCACAAGGAGAAAAAAAAAAGTCAGAACTCTGAGGGGCGGGGGGTGGGGAGGCAGAATTCTACGAAAAAAGCCAGAATCCTTTGAACTCAAATATTTGTTTAATGCTAGCTCTAATCCTCTTCCATGTGACGTTTGTTGGTATCTGCTGTAAAGCAGTTGTACGCCACGCTGACACCACAAGTGCATTTATAATTAAGTTTAATGTCGAACAGCACTGGCACCTGCAGTGGCTTTGTGGATAATATAGGAAGCCATTAACCGAGGAAAAATGTGGATGAATACGTCAATTTAAAAAACAAGTTTAAACATAAGTCAACTCACAAAAGTATGTCATGGATGCCAATGAAGATCACGTGTTAATTATAAATATTAATATGCAAGCTAGTGGGCTAACTTCTCAGGACTGGAAATGCAGACGATCCAAGTGCTTGACTTGACCAAAGTCAACGAGCGCTCCATTAAATCTAGGATTTAATATCTGACAAAAAAAAATGGAAAAAAAAAAAAAAAAAAAAAAAACCCATCCCTGCAGTGTTTCCATCCTTGTCCTCTGCTCCTTTCCCCCAGCCCCATGGTGCACCAAGAACACACAATGGAAGTGTGAACACAGATGGCAAGCCAAAGAATGTATGGAAGTTTCCTGCCCGCAATCCATTCGTCAAGCGCTCAAGTCTCCATAAAGCAGCCGGACTTTTAAGGGAATTGTGTATTTTGTCAGCTGGAGCTGCCCTTCACTGTTCACGACGACACCAATTAAAATTTCTGCTGTGATCTCAGTAGCCATATTTGTCGTTAAGATGAGTCCGTCCATCACCGGTCTGACCTGTTTGAACAAACCAGAGGACGGCAGTTCACGGACATGTGTCTCACATTACTGCTTTAACTGGAAGCAAATCAAAAGTGTTCAAAAAATAATAATAATAATAATTCATTCTCAAAGCATAACAGCAATCAATGGACCTCATTCATCAATCTTTCAGTAATGTTATGTTTTATTCTCCAAAATACATGACAATTTCCTGGCAAAATACTTCATGCTGATGTAAGGATGTTAATGAATGTTCTTTGGTCAGTTTTTTATAAAGTCCACTGGCCGGCCCAAAAAAAAAAAAAAAAAAAAAAAGTCACCACCTGGATGTAACTGGGTGAGGAGATTCTCATTTCTTTCAGAAGAGGCAAATTATTGTTCTGCATCAAGCAAAGAAAACAACTAAGGAGATTGCTGGAACCACTAGCATTGAGTTAAGAACTGTAAAACGCATTAATGAAATCTAGAGGGATAGTGGTGGTGATAATAGTGAAATGAAGAGCATTTCCACATGTACAGTACAAAGAGCCCATCGTACAAATTAAACACCTGTGTAGACTTAAAAAAACAAACACTTATTGCAGAGGCTAGTTGGAAAAAGGCTTCACTTGACTCGAGAGCATAAAGACTGGACTTTGGGGCGATGGAGAAAGGTCATGTGACCTGATGGGGCCAGACTGAGCCAGAGTGATGGGCGTGTCAGGGTGAGACGTGAAGGACATGAAGCGATGCTCCATCATGTATAGTGTCCACTGTACACGTCCTCTGGAGACAGTGTTATGGTCTGGGGTTGATCAGGTGATCAGGTCGAGACTCAGTAATGTTATGGGACAATAAAATGAAGTCAGCTGACCACCTGAATGTACTGAATCACCAGGTCACCACATCTATGGAGTTATTTTTCCTCCCTGATGGTATGATCACACTCCAAAATGTCATCAGTCTCAAATTGTGAAACAGTGATTTAGAGAGCATGAGATCATCATTTTCACACGTGGATCAGCCACCCCAGTATCCAGGCCGTAACCCCAGTGAGAATCCCAGGGATCTGCTTGAGAAGGCTTTATGTAATGGTCCGACCAGGGGTGATAGTGGAAAAAATTCCTGAGCCTGAACTTGTGTTCCTTGCCCCTGAGGTGAGTAGGCGTGGGGGTACTATGTACGTGACGCACTTTTAACACATAACTTGTTGGCCCCTGGGCCCAAATATACAAACAGCCTATGTATAACCCTGATCATCATTACTGTCAAATGGCTCTTTTTAGATATTTTCATATTTGCATTACGCCCCCAGTATTATTCAATAAAACACAGCATTTTCTTCTCAATATGTTCAGAGCCTAGATTGACATTATTAGCCCATCTTAGTACAATCACTGGAA
>JAOTQY010000002.1:19172306-19183881 GCA_026413445.1 Dolichallabes microphthalmus
GAGCCTGGCCGGGAATCGAACCCGGACCCTGGCGGTGCAAGGCGACAGTGCTAACCACTACACCACCGTGCCGCCAGCATATGACCAAGCTAACTTATTTCCATGCAAGAGCTTAAGGCACGCTGCTGCAATTAGTTAACAGCGTATATTGTACATAACAGCCATAATTATGTTGTGCACTTTAACACTGATTTACAACTACTTACGCTGAGTAATTAAGCCTGATGAATGTCAAACCACATTTCTGATCAAAATAAAAATGATGCTGCGGGAAAAACCACAACAATTTGATAGATAACCTCTGCAACATGCCAAATGTAAAGTAATGTCAGATTAATTTATTCATATTAGTGCTTTCTCTATAGAATCCTCTCATGTCTGACATAATGCAGAAAAGTTTTCTCTCGCTGCACAAACTCCAGCCTTTACAGTAGGAATGGTGGTGCAGGTTCTAGGTTATTCATTTCCAGATCAGAGGATCCGGGTTCGAGCCCCGCCATCAGTAGGTTGCCGCACCCCATTCTACCCAGCCACTGCATGTGAGAGATTATAATTCAGCTTCAGAATTTAATTGAATTTTTGATCAGTAACTCACTCTGAATTAAAATCTTGTGGCTGACCATGAGGTTGCCATTGTTGGACCGTTGAGCAAGGCCCTTAACCCTATCTGCTCCAGGGGTGCCGTATCATGCCTGACGTAACAAATAAGGGCTTAAAACTTAACTTGGTACGGCACTGAGGAATACATAATGACCATGGATCATTAATGACACACACTACAGACATATGCTAATCAGACACACTATTAAAAGCCAACCTTAAGCCAGATATTTTGTAGGTTCGGCAGGAAAGCTTTTGCCTCGAGGCATGACTGCGCAAGACATCTGGGAGAGGGCGAGATGTGGTGTCTAGCAAACAGGAAATTAGCGGCGGATCCTTTGGGTGTTGTGGGTTGTGGGGTTGGGCCTCCATGGTTTTGTTTGACTGGCGCATTCCATGATTGAGAATCTGGAAGGCCGGATCAACAAACTTGAACTCTTTGAACTTGAAGCCCCATACAAAGCAAGCTGTGGTGCACTAAGATCTCGGACATCTTTCTATCGCGTCCAGCATTAACTTTTTACAGCAATTTGTGCTGCATTGGCTTTCTTTAGTACTTCAACCCACAGTCCACGTTGAAGTCCTTCATGTGGTCATTTGTTCTTTGATCACCTTAATTACAAACATAATCTATTAAAACGCACAAGCAAATGATTACATTTTGTCTTTGATCTTTCACCAGTTCTGAACCTGAAACGTTTACAGTACAGTACGTCGCACATTTTGACCGATACTGCCTCAAAATAAAAGCTTATTAGACCTGATTTAACTTGATGCACTTGCATATTTCATAACTCATTTGGTGTTTCATGTCAAAGTCAGTGTTTATGTAAATCCGGTGCCAGTGCACCAGTCAAACTACTCTCATGTGATTCTGGAAGCATGCTGAAGGGACAGAATGAGGACAGCTGGGGAAGCCTGGGGACATAAATACCTTTTTTTCCTTCACGCAAATGTGCAGTTTGTACATCATTGGCATGCAGTTGTGTCTTGGCATGTGTGTCAGGAGTCTGTTCAATCTGTAGCATCTATAAATGGAGGCTTCTTGTACAGGTAATCAAATAAAATAAAGGACACAGACTTCTCAACTCCTCCAGAGACAGTCAGGGTAGCAGCGTCGATGCTGAAGGAAGCGGATTTGCATATGAAACAGTGGGATGAGGATGATGGCTCGTGGGAGTCCAGTCCTCGCAGCCGCAGGGTATCAGGAAACAGGAAAGCTCATCCAGTGAGGAGTGGCTATTTACACTTCAAATATTATCATTACAATAAATAAATAAATAAGTAAGTAAAGAAGGAAGAAGGGGGAAAAAAACACAGGGAGATTCTCTTGAACCACTTTGTGCCGCCTGGCCTTGACAAAAAACCATGATCCGCAAAAAGTTTTGTGTTTCTTTTCTTTTTGAAACTGATGACAACTTTATTTTGCTCGGACTCAAGTCTCCTGCGTCTCTAAGCAGATGGTGACTTGTCAGTTTTCATTTGACTAAATAGACCCATTACGGCCCTCTGAGGCAAAGATGGCAGATTAAGGGCACTGCTTTCTTAAACACTCTACCTGCTCGATATAAAGGATTAAGAACAAGCTAATATATTTATTCAAGGTAACAAATTACATTGGGGTGAAGGAACAATCCCCATTTCTATCATTAAATCACCATTAAGCTCAACTCCGAGATTTGTAAAGGTATGAATGAACATCGAGCTGCTGGCCCTTTTCCCGGACTCTGGCAGTCAATGTCACTCCGAACACATCGGCTCTGCCGCCGCCGCCGTCATTGAGTTCAGCAGCAAGAAGTCAGCTTTGGCAGGCGCTAAATGTTGAACTGAGGGGAAGAAAATTGTCACAAGGCCAGTAACAACAACAACAACAACAACAACAACAACCAAAAAATATATATACAAAAATATTGTGACAGCCAATTTTTATTTGCTGAAAAAAGCCGCAAAATTAATTTCAACGTTCTCCTGATTGTATTTCAGGTTCGATTATATAGCATTTTAAATCCACTGAAGATCCTCTTGTGTGTCCTCATTAAATGTGAATCTGTCTCAAGAATGAATTGAGTAATAATGTCTTTGTTTTTAAACATCTGTAGTAAAATACTGTAGATTGGATTCATGAATGAGTTCTGTCTGTATGTGTTGAGCATTCTGAATGTTTCTATCTGCATCTCTCACATAGATGAATGAATGTGAATGAACGTGAATAACATGAAATATCTCATTAAAGTTGCACCTGTCAAGTATTAAGATACATTGACCTGTACGGTCTCAAAGTCAATGTGAAGGAAGAAGAAAAAATGGGCAGACGTAAGGATCTGAGTGATGTTGACAAGGGCCAAAGTGATGGGGGATGGCTAGACGACTGGATCCGCCCACCTCCACAACTGCGGGTCTTGTGTCATGTTCCCAGCATGCAGTGGTTTCTACCTACCAAACGTGGTGCAAGGAAGGACAACCGGTGAACTGGCAACAGTTCCAACAGAAACATGATTATCAGAACTGGACCATGGGGCAATGGGAGAAGACGGCCTTATCTGGTGAATCTCATTTTCTTTACATCAGGTGCGCTACTTCCTTGGAGAAACTTATGGCACTAAATGGACTATGGGAAGAAGAGTAGCCAGAAGAGGGAGTAAGATGCTCTGAGCAATGTTCTGCTGGGGAATCTTGGTCTTGCTGTACAAATTCAATAAAAATTTATTTGTATAGTGCTTTTAATGATGGACATTGTAACAACTCAGCTTTACAGAATCGAAAGAAAATATGGAAATGTTAGGGCCTCCAAGTGGCGCACTGGCAAAGTACTCGCGCTATCATCTGGAGATCGTGAGTTAGATTCCGAGGTGATGCTGTAACCTCTCGCAGCCGGAGGTCTAGAGAGAGCTGATTGGCTGAGCTCTCTCAGAGGGACAGGATGAGAGGTACTTAGTGCTCCCACATTAATCACGGCTCTACAACCAATCGGGGCGTCTGTGAGCTCGCGCAAGCGGAAGGAGCGGAGTGCGCTGTCCTCTGAGTGTGTTACGACGCTCCCAACGGTGCTTGAGCGAGCTGTTCGGAAAGATGTGCTCGGCTGGCGTCAGTCTTTGGCCCTCCTGACTGAGTAGTAGTAGTAGCCTTAATGTGGAGCCCCCTAGTGACGGGGAGGAATTACACCACTAAATTAGGGAGAAAATCGGAACAAAAGATATGGAAAATGTTTTATGAAATGTGAGAAAATAAAAATGATTAGACAAACAAGTCTGATCCATTGTGGCCCTACTTCATAAATGACAGGACATTTAGCGGTCTTATGGAGTTGCAGGCAGTCTTATGGGCAGGTGGTTTTGCATGTGATAGGACATGATGCCTCTTGTGAGCTGGAATTTCCTTTGACATCAATAAAGTATCTATCTATCTATCTATCTATCTATCTATCTATCTAGTGAGACAGCTACTTTGGCATTGACGTGGCAATATTATACTAACACACAGTATGAATGCAGATGAGGATGGGTTCCCTGTTGAGTCTGGTTCCTCTCAAGGTTTCTTCCTATTCCCATCTCAGGGAGTTTTTCCTTGTCACTGTCGTCCTCGGCTTGCTCATCAAGGACAGTCTTATCATTTTGATTCATACACATTTACATTTCATACAAACTTCAATAATTCTTTTGATTGTGTAAAGCTGCTTTTCGACAATGTCAATTGTTAAAAGTTCTACAGTATGCAAATAAAATGTAATCAAATTGAATTATACAGTACCAACCGTTATTTCGAAAATGTATCAAAATTGATAACTTTGATTTAATAATCTATCCATCCATCCATCCATCCATAATCTAAGGGAGCCTATTTTGCCTTTGATAACTGTTGAAATAAATTAGTATAAATATTTAGCTAGGTTTATGAGAATACCTTGCAATATGCATCATCTGGCCCTGGTGTTCAAATAAATGATTAGAACACTTCTAAAAAGGGAACTTTGTTTTATAACTTAAAAAAAGTGCGGCTCTTGACGTCAAGCTTCTTATGTGTCTTTACTGTATGTTCCCAGATTGTAGCTCAATCAGAGCACGTTACAGCAATAATGTCCAGGATGAAGGAAGCAGGAAGTTACAGATCGGTTTGAAAGTAGACAGGAAATGTACAGTGTATCTCTGCTCAGAGAGATATTATAAAATCCATATTCTGGGTTCTGCCAGTATTTCTAATAGCGGACCTTTAAGTTTAAAAGACTCCAATCTGCGTCTTTGCTCTTACATATTCCTCTAAGAAAGCTTATGAGTCGTTTAAATGTTTATGGAAAAGAATTATTGAGTTTTAAAAATCTACAGCAATACTATGAGTCTATTAACCTTAGGACCTGTAAGCCAACAGCAGCTTTCCTGACCAAACAATCTGGAACCATTCCATCCACGCTATCTCAGTGCTTGATCATATTGAAGCCATATCCATCATGTGGATCAAATAGATTTCTTGAAGTATTGCATGAAGTATTACGATAAAAGTACAGAAAAAAGTTGAGCAAATGAGCTCTGACAATTATTTAACCTTGAGGAAAAATAATGTGGCGCTTTTTTTTTTCCTATAATTGCATCATGTAGGTTTAGATCTGGAGCATGTAAAGTCAGTTCCACGCATTGTATGAATATTGTATAACCTCCCATTATTGTGAAGGGACAGATAGAGCAAGGATAAAAAACCCCTTGAGAAAGCTTGACACTTGGCCTCCTACCCTCATCTACAAGTTCAAAAATGAATAAAAAACAGATAATTTTTTTCTGTGCTACCAAAGTGCTGTTAAACCTGAGGTGACTCTTCAGGTTGAAAACTTATAATGGTTGATGATTGTCTAAATCTTTGAAGTTGGAGGAGCATCAAACTAGGACTTGTGATAAAATTCGTTTCATGAACGAAGGTGTAAAACTGATTGACATTTACAGAAGACTTCAAGCAGTGATGAAACTCTTAGCTGCAGTAAAACATTTGAATGGTGCAAACATTTTAAAGAAGGTCATACGTCCTTCCTGATCCTGGAAAATCAACAAATAACTCGTTGCCAACTTGTGAAAGAGATGCATTTGTCTGTGTGAACTGTACATACTATCATTCTCCAACACCACTTTACACATTAAAGGAATTATTGGGGGTTCTTGACACATCCCCCGTACAGGCCTGACCTCGCTCTAAGCCATTTCCACATGTCTGGGCCAATAAAGGAGTTCCTGGGAGGCCGGCGTTTTAGGTGTGAATCAGACAGGCAGTCTAATCATGGCTCCAATGTACTGAGAAAACTTTCTACCTTGATGGTATTCAAGCACTAGTGAAATCGTTCCTGTATTACTTTATCAGTCTCTCACTTCTTTATGGAGGATTTTTGGCCCATTCTTCTAGGAGCATTGCTTCAGTTCATTGAGCTTTTTGGGAATTCGCTTATGCACCGCTCATATGCACGAGGTGCTTATGTTACCATAACGGAAAAGTGAAGTTGTCCAGCTGTTTAGTGTCACCATGCAGATGTTACAGCCCGTGTAGTTACCTAAATCTTTGGTTTAGTTCTGAGTGGCCACACATCACTTCCACATTCTCGAATGGGCGCATGGTCCGTTGCCTAGCAACAGCGAACGAAACGAGGCATAATCGCGGTGTTTGCTTCGGTTTGACATACCATAGTCTATTATCTGCTGTGGTAGATCTGATTAATTCAAACACAATAATAAAGCTTTATATCCTCATTACATTGTTTTAGCGATAATTTCATGGAAGCGAGTTCAGAACTAATCTAAAGCACTGTCAGAAGCTCAGAAGCTTAAAATAGAATGAATGAACTAATACATTTTCTTACGTTATAAAATTAAGTAAAGACTTAGTGACTCCCCTTAGAGACTATGTGGTAGGTTTTCTCAGCTGATTATCAACGCGGGAATGAACGGCGCATTGCCCAAGTGCAAGTTGATCTTCGAGCTAAACTATTTGCTTTGGGTGAAAGCGCCATCTTGCGATCATTGTGTGTCAGCAACAGCTTCCCATTCAAAACATTAGGCGGTCAAATGACCGGTGAACCGCGTTATAAGTACTGTAGGTGAAACTGGCGCGCCGCTTCTAGTGTTAAGGTCCCTGCCACAGTATTTCAGTTGGGCTGAGATTTGGACTTTGACTAGGCCATTTCAGAACCTTGATTCTTTTATTTTTTTTCCCATTCTGATGTGGGTTTACTGGTGTGCTTCGAATCATTGTCCTGTTGCATGTAAGCTTTAACTGTCAGATGAGACAGATGGACTCACATTTACCTCTAGAATATTCTCGTATAAAGAGGAGTTCATGGTCGAGTCAATGACTGCAAGGTGGCCAGGTCCTGTGGCTCCAAAAACGAGCCCAAATCATCCCCCCCTCCACCACCGTGCTTGACAGTGGGTATGAGGTTTTCTCTGCTGAAATGCTGTTTGGATTTCAGCAAAAATGGTGCTGGGTATTAAAGCCAAACAACTCCACTTTGGTCTTATCTGTCCATAGGATATTGCTTCAGAAGTCTTGTGATTTGTTCAGGTGCAGTTTTGCAAACATCGGCTGTGCTTCAGTGTTCTTTTTAGACAACCCTTCCAAACTGTACTTGTTCAGTCTTCTAATTGTGATGTCATGGATTTTAACATTTAACAAGTTCAGTGAGGCCTGTAGGGTCTGGGATTTCTCAGAGAATTGTACGGTCTGTGCTTGGGGTGAATGTGCTGGGATGTCCTCTTCTGAGAAGACTGGCAACTGTCTTGTCTTGAACGCTTTCCATTTGTGAATAATCTTTCTCACTTGAAACGTTGAACTCCAAAGAGTTAGAAAATGATTTTATAACCCTTTCCAGATTTATGTGCATGAACAATTGCTTAGGTAAGACCTTTGCTTATGTCTTTCCGTCTTGGCATTGAGTTAACACACACCAGAATGCTCCAAAGCGGCAAACTGCCAAAACTTCTGCTTTTATAGAGGCCTGCTGATGATCAGTTAATCAAGGGATGATGATTAGTAGCACCTTGCTGCAACTTACCCTAGTAAGTAAGGGTGTAAGGGGTAGTAGTAAGTGTGCATTGCCAACATGTGTTTTTTTTTGTTTTTTTTTTTGGCTTGATTTTTGTTAAATTGAAACAGTGAAAAAAGTTGTTTGACTGAGGTTGAATTTGACCACTGAAAGCTGCTTTGATAATATGAGTTTCATTATGTTTTTACACAAACAAAACATAATTAAAAGAAACACTTAATGTAGTTTTCACTCTCATAAATGTGTTTTTTTGTTATTCTGAACAATCAAAAGTCCTGGTTAGACTAGAACACCCCTCATACAGTATATAATATAATTAGATCTGTCTCGTCCTCACAGCCATTTACATACAGTAGGTAAAACACAGTAAGATAACATGCCGTTTCACTTTTACCTAAGGTGAAAGATACCTGTATGAAATACACAGTGCTGACAAGATGGAAATAAATTGGAACAGGAACAAGTTGCAGGAAAGGGGATATGATGAAACAGTGGAGGTGAGATTACCAAGGGGCAGTAAAGACCAAAAACAAAATGAGCAAAAAAACCATGACATTTAAACTTGCCAATTGGACACTACGGTAACCTTAAGGTCCATAACTACAACTAGAATGGAAATGTAATATACAGTGTCAGAGCTGTAATGGCTGTGATAGTAACCTGAGCGAAATTGAGTTTAAGAGACGGTTCAATACTGTAATGAGTCAGTACATTCTGTTTCTGTGTTCTTTAAGGTCAATGCAGAAATAACTATAGTGACATGTGCATCATTATTGATTCCAATGTGCAATGGGGTGATGAAGGGTGTTATTATGTGATATGTGGTCGGGAAAATACAGTGCTCAGGAGCCCAGAAGTAGAAGCTGATACCAAGTCTGGCAGTCCTTAAACAGATGCTGCAGAACTTTCTTACAGATGGGAGAGAGGCAAATAGAAATTGCGAGGGCAGGGATATATCTTCCACAGTGCTGGTACTCTTGAAGATGCTGCGTGAATGGAAATTGTCCTGAACAGAGGGATAGAGGCACACCAATAATGCGTTCAGCTGGCAGCACCATCCTCTGCAGGGTTTTCCAATCAGAAAAACCGTCCAATTCCCAAACCAGACAGTGATGCGGCTGGTCAGTAGACTAGTCTATGGTGCCTCTGTGGAATGTAGTAAAAATGCATGGGGATGTTTGTCTTCCGCAGGCACCAGTGAAAATGCAAATGCTGCTGGGTCAGGAAGCTGGGGTTGGCTGTCAAGATAAGGTCTTCCACGATGTAAGCACTAAGGAACATGCGGTGCTTTTCCACTGTAGAGCAGATTACCACATCAGAGTATACTGAAGTCATCTTTTTTTGGTTTGTTTAATTTTCTCAACAGTTAGAGACAGATTGTTTTTCTGGCACCAGATCAGGAGCCGTGTGTGGTGCCTCGTCACCTTCAACAAAGGTCAACCACTGTGGTGTTGTCAGCAAGCTTGACTATATGGTTTGAGTCAGATCTGGCAGTGCAATCTTGGGTTACCTTTTCTTACTCCACGTTGTGGACACTGGTTTCATTGAAGGTAACATATTTTACCCCTTTTTACATAAGTTACCCTTAATCTCAAAGGTCCCCTAAATGTATCTGTTAATGTTCCATCTGTAGTACGCTCTTTTACAAATGACCCATTTCACTTTCTGTATCTTTAAATGCAGATGAGGTACTGAACACATGCCAGTTTGCATTTTTCTTACATTTACATTTAGCGGACGCTCTTATCCAGAGCGACTTACATAACCAGCAGTTGAGGGTTAAGGGCCTTGCTCAAGGGCCCAACAGTGGCAAATTGGTGGTTGTGGGGTTTGAACCTGGGATCCTCCGAACCGTAGTCCGATGCCTTAACCACTGAGCTACCCCTGGCCCTCAACTAAAACATGGACTTCAAAGTGCCTGTAGCTATCCATTCATTGCGTGTGAATGTAAGATTGTTAATTTGTGATGGAATTCTAAATGTAACATCCTAATGTAGGTGGCTAATAGTCTTAGAGACTGCTCAGCGGCATGCAAGGGGAAAGACTTGGCTCAAATTTTAGATGTAGACACACAAACACACTAGAAGCCTGGGTGACTGTCCAAAAGTGATCAAAAAGTTAATTTTGTGAAGGAGCTGACCTTCTACTGAAGTATCAAACTGGCAGAAAGGAGAAATCCTTCATGGGAAGGTGGTTGACTAAGCAGTCCTTTTGCCTTTCCCCAATGTATAACTGATGGCACCTTTTGCAGGAAATACAATAAACGTATCTGATCATGATCTAGGGACTGTGATTTTAGTGGCTGTATTAAAAATATTTGCATGTAGAACATCTTGAATGATTATATGCTTCAGTACCAGAGATTTTATTTGGCAGACGATTTAATTTGCTCTTGGATACGGCCCAAGTATTTATTACTCTCTGCATGTAATTATCTGCTTACGTATTCTCAATATATCAGAACCACAGCGGGAACATTAGAGAGTAGCTGTAAAAGGACAAAACTGGTTTGTCAAGGCATTGAGGATGGTTTGAACACCTCATCCACCCATATATGAAGTAAAACAAGACAGTTAACAGCTTTATTACCCATTTTGTTCTAATATATATCTACATAGGCCTTGCAGCCACAACATTATGACCAGTGGCAGGTGAAGAGGACAGCATTAATCACCTGGTGTTCAGCACCCCGGAGAAGGCATCATGATCTCACTGAAAAGCCATAGCAGCAGAAAGGAGCCAGAAACCCAGAAACACTCCTGTGGACAGCACCCAGCAGGTAAAGAGCCCATGTCAGCCAATCTGATCGAGCGCCCATGAGATGCACTGGACAAACAAGTACAATCTACGGAGGCTCCAGCCTGCAAATGATGCCCCACAGCTGATCCCAAATGATCCACTGCCAGTACATCATACCACCCAAGAACTCCTGCAGAGCCACACACCAACAACGGGAGCCCAAAACCTAGATGCTAAAACAATTGTTTATCCAAAATGTAATAATCTCCTTCGAACAGTTGATATTGAGATGTATATCTGCTACTTCTGCTCTGTAAAGCTTCTTCATAATGGCTCTAATCTGAGGTGCTGTTTGAGGTTAATTGGTGATTTCTGAGGCTGGTGACTCTAAATGAACGTCTCCTCTGCAGCAGAGCTCAGTTTTGGTCTTGATTTCCTGGGAAGGTCTTCATGAGGGACAGTTTTATCATGGTACTACAAATGCACTTGGCGATACTGTTCTTGGAAGAACTGTTCCAGAACAGCTGATCTTCATGTCTTAAAATATGAAAAACTGACTTTTGTTGCTGCTGTTGTTACTTAACAACCTAATTGCAAATGTGCTATTTAATAGTTTTGAACTCTCCAGTATTGTTCTAGAATTTAGTATGGACGTATGATGGCGTATGAGCCTTTTTTTCCCCTCCTTATTGTAAGCCACATCATTTTCTGTAATGTGAAATACACAGTGATTTCAACGGCACCTATTCGCAGTGTATCACTCCTACTGTATCAGAAATTGAAAACATGTGCAAATAGGTAACAACATAAAGGCACCAAGGAACAGATGAGTCCAATCTATTCAAGTTAAAATTGGGCAGTGTATAATGTCGATCTCTTTTGTGTGGTACACAACAACCTGGTCTCTGCTAAAGCAACACAATTATACTTTATTAGAATTTAATTTAATATGAGGCATGAGTGGTTTAGTTGTCTACCATGTGGCCATCACAAGCCAGTGTACAGTACTCTTATCCAGACTGGTCCCAAGCCCGGGATAACATGGGAGGGTTGTGTCAGGATGGACACCTGGCATGAAACCCATGCCAAATCGAACATGAGGAAATAATAACTACTGTTTCTGGCCCTAATGCTTTATAATAATAATAAGAATTCAAATACACCTTCTGGTGCTACTTGGACACGTCATCAGTGAAGAACCCGAGGTCATAGGGTGTTTCGGGT
>JAOTQY010000002.1:19908262-19918430 GCA_026413445.1 Dolichallabes microphthalmus
GGAACCAGACTCAACAGGGAACCCATCCTCATTTGGGTGATAACGGATAGAAATTATATAACATCATGTGTGTTATGTTAAATACAAATAAATATTCAGCAATCATATGACATTTTAGTTAAGACTCCTAGTCAAGTGGTTTCATTTAATTTTTTTTTATTTTCATTATAAAAGTAGACGAAATACAAAAGCAAAGGGTAAATGTTGCAAAAATATCAATTGATTTACAATGGAAACACAAAGCAGTTGAAATGCTTGTGATTTGAAATCCGAAATATTCCACACAAAAAAAATATTATCAGGTCATCAATCAAAATTGTGAACAGGGATTTGCTATTCCTGGTGTTTTTCTCTTTTTTTTCCTGTGGTTCATTAATTCTTAATTGTTTTAGCTAAATGTGGAAGGACGAGAGGCTACGAGGCCGTGAAACCCGTAATGCCCGAGCAGCCTCGAAATGTGCGGGGTCATGCGGCGCTGAGCAATAAAAAGCCAACAGCTACTGATCTTTCACAGGTGAAACACTGAGGCAGAAATGCGGCTCCGCGGGCAGGAAATGTGTGACGTTCAAAGTCCAGAACCGCAGGCTAGCGTGAAGCTACAGAGTCCTGACCAGAAGTGTATGAACCTACTTAGGCTTAAGAGGCTCATACGTGAAGTTAATGCAATCTACACAAGCATGCGTAAGCAATACCACTACCATGTCCTCTACTGTGTTTGTTCCTTCCACAGAAATGATGAGAAAGCATAGAAAGCAGTGGTGATGGGTTGTGTTGGGGTCGGCCTTTTACAAATAAACAGACCTTGCAAAGCTATCACTGAAATATTAATAAATCATTAATAAATCTAATCATAAGATAAACAAAGTCTTAACAAAGTCTTATCAATATTCACTTCTATGTACAATTCATATTTACAACTCGTTCATTGATCCGCTCGTCGTTTTTGTATAACATCATTATTTCTTACAACATATTTAATTTGTGGTTAAAAAAGAATAAAAAATAATATATAATAAAAAAAAACAAAACAAGGAAATACATTGTATTTACAGAGGTAATTAATATGGGTGCTGATGTTTAGCTGTGAACCTGCAGAGCTCCATCGTCTCCATGGGAACAGCCATGGGGTGGGGGAATAAATGTGGCAGTGCTTTCAGATTGGGACTAGAAGATGTTCATGATGTCACTCATAACTCGAGTAGCGTGATTTGGAATTGACTGTGCATGATTTCGGTGATCTCGATGAGGAAGGCTGAATGGTTGCTGTAGTGTTCGATGATGTTGTCGTCCATGTTCACGAAAATCCTGAAACAGGGAGAATACATGAGGTTAGGCGTGTAAGCCGCAATAAAAGACTAAAATATTGAGGAATTAATACTATGCAAAATTGGCAACAGGGTTGTTTAATATATTATATTGTACTGGGGCGCCTGGTGGCTTGGAGGACCAAAAAAAGTAGGTTGAGAGAAATCTAGATGTAGATTTAGATCTCTGTTGAGCAAGTGCACAAGAAAAAGAAAAAGAAAAACCACCATTTGATGTTTCACATGAAAAAGAAACTATGCTGTGAAGTCATGAAGGAGACACATTTAAATGTTTCCTTTTCTACACCTTGATCTTGTGAAGACACAACAGTATTAAGTGGGTTGAAATGATGTTTAGCATGTACTGTAAAATATTCCTCGATTCAGCATTTATGAATAAAGCATCAGATCGTAGGTATAAATCTACAATATCTAGGCAAGTTTATGAATCTACACTCGATTCCAACTCAATGATACTGAAACAGCAAGATCATACTGGATAAATAAATAATCGTTCCATTACAAAGCCATTCGATTACTTCACCTGTGCACATACATCATAAATCAAAGAAATGTTCCACCCAGAAGGTGATGAGTGTAAATGTGTGTGTGTGTGTGTGTGTGTGTTTGTGTGCCAGGTCTACCAGGCCTGAGGGTTCACAGGAAACAGATTGATGATGTGGGGTGGAGAGACGAGAGAGAGAGAGAGGGAGAGAGAGAGAATGCCACCTAACCTGTCTTGTCCTTCCAAGCACTACCATCATCTGCGTGTCTAAGGGCTAACTCTCTCCGAGTCTCAGCTACGAAGCCTTGGGCAAGATTACTGACACTACTCAAACAGACCAAAACCTACAGTACATATAAACCGCTGTTGTACTGTACATTCACAATGGTTTGAATATACAGTAGAACCCAGATGATGACAGGCGCCTGAAGGATTTGCACATTTTTAACTTCCCTGCTCTGCAACTTCATCACCCTTTTGTTTTTAAGGTTTTTTTTTTTTCCTGGTAAAGAAGTAAAGAAAACATCAATTACGAAATTCCTTCACTACAGGGTTCTCGCCCGCCCGGTCTGTCAGCTTAAGTTCCAGAAAGCTGACGGCAAGAGACCAAAGCTAAACTTAAAATCACAACGAAAGCATTTCGGTACATCCCAGCCTCGCTTTATCTCCCTGATCTGCTCTGTCATTGGAGCACGAACGACAGCCACCATCTGCCGAGACCCCTCCCTGCGTGCCAAAATGGCCGACGCCACCCTGTCAGACTCGGCGTGTTCAGCTCTACGTGAAACTTGTCACTCACCCTCGTTTGCATTTTTTGAAGATTTTCACGATGGTGTCTTCTTGCATGCCGTACTTTTCCGAAATCTGAGCACGAGAAAGGAGAAACAGGATGAGATTCATTTCAGGGATCTTGTAGCGTGTACAGTGAGATGTTCACATGCATGACAAAGGAGCAGAAAGAAGGAAGGAGAAATAAAAGAGAAGCGATGAGAAAAAGCAGAACTTACCGCTTGTCTGAGTCCTCTCAGGGTGGGCGAGTTCAGCATGAGGGCGTCGAAGACCTCCTCCGATTCTTGCCGTACATACAGGAGGACTATATAAAAAAAGAAAGAAAATAGATAAATAATCTACACTTTTGTTTTATGAATGTTGTTTGGTTTGTATGATGTAAATATACAGTCGTACAGTAGACGTGATTGTGAACGGGATCTGGTCTTAATTGCGTTTGACTCTTCGGATGTGGGTGACCAAATCAGTTCATCTGTTGGTCCTATGAAGCTGTTCTTGGACTTGTTACCTTGACAACAAGTCCATAAGATCAAACGCACATGATCAATTACTCTAGCTTTGTTTACTGCATACGATATGATAAGCTGTGGTGCTGTGATGTGGTTTTGTGTAATCCAGTAGGGATTATAATATTAATGTTTGTTTAGATGAGGCGGAGAGAGGGATGTTGTGTGATGGTGTAGTGTTGTGGTCTTTGATTTTGCTTGAATGGTGTGGTTTGTATTGCAGTTTGACTTTGTGATTTGTTGTCATGTGGTTTTGTGGTGTTTATGTGGTTGTAGTGTGTGATGGATGAGGGTTTGTGAGGTACTTGGGCTCTAATGTTTGACATCAAGGTTTACACTGATTATCTGATGTTATGCTGAAGTTTTGTGGTTGGTACGTTGTTGCGGTTTGTCCGGTTTGTCCGTGTTGCGTTATCGTACCTCTTTGCTGTTCTTCACTGCGTGGTTGTTTGCTCGGTGGTGAGCCAGATCTATCTCCCGAATCAGAGAAACAGGCGACGCGTTTCAGCGAGTTCCTCTCACCTTCCTCTGTGCTGGTTGTCACTGCCTAAGCGTCAAAGATAACACATACTATCAGCATTAGAAGAAGAAAAAAAACACAACATATGGCTATTGAAAGATTTCCTGTTGTTCTCTGACAGTGTTATCCTTTTACCTAGCGATGCATAACATCACACAGACATAATCACACGAGTGTGTATCTAACTGCCCCATCTGAGAGTCTGTTCTCACATACACATGATACTGGTGTGTGAGACGATCCTGATCCTAGAAGCTACGATTGCATGACATTCAACACCGTATGTTTTTTTTTGTGTGTGTGTGTGTGTGATTGTGCCTTCGTATGTACATGCGTGGGTGTGTGCATGCATGCAAGATGGTGAGTTGTAAGGAAATGCGCCTCTTGTCAGACTGTGGGAAAGGCAATGGAGAGTGCGAGTGTATTCCTCCTCCACTGTGTAAACACGCAATCGCTTTAACACCAGCGGAATAAGGCTGAGTCAAGCGTGTGCATGTGCGTGTGTTTGGGAGTGTGTGCGAGCCCCTGCAAGCTAATCCCTCCATGTCAGTCAGCGTGAGGTGAGTTTCGTTTACCGTTGTGTAATCATACTTTCCCCTTCCATCTCTCTCTATCGCTTCCTTCCCAGCCCACTTTTTTTTCCCCCACTACATTTTTTCCCACACTTTTCCTGCCTCTCCGCTGCCCTGCGGCTGTTGGAACATGACTCGGCGGTGCTGCGGCTAACCACAAATCCCAGGATTCCTAGCAGTTTGTATGCAAGCATGTGTGTGTGTGTGGGTTTGCCGTACCAAGCGCTGCAGGTTGCTGTAGTGGGTCTCTGGGATGAACAGCACAGGTGGTGTGACGTGGTCTTCCAGGGTCTTGAAGAAAGTGCAGTCCTTCCCAATGGAGCTGGACACCAGAGTCTGTTTTCCTGGGGGGGAAAAAGAAGAAAAACAAGACACATTTTCTTTCATTAATTAACTTAATCAGATAATTAATCATTAGCATTACTGTTATTACAAACATTATAAATTCTGAAGACATTTACAGCTGGCTGAGATTGAAAAAAATATTGTTATATGAAATTGTTATAGTTAAAAACATTAAAGATTTTTATTTTTTATTTTTTTTATCTTGAAATGTGCTAGAAGATTTTATAAAGCTCCCTATGTGGAATAATGACTAGCTGCTAGTTACTGGATGATAATTACCATATGCTAACAGCAATCTTCTAAGCAATTGAAAACAATAAAAAAAAAAAAACATTCACATTTCATGATTAATATTAAAATGATTAGTTCAAATATTTTATACCAGCACACCTTACTTTTGCATAGTGGAAATTTAGGCTTGTATTTAGCATGCTAGCAAGACGAATGCTAATTCAGTTCCCAAAACTACATTTCTCTTCATGCTAATACAAAAATATCGGAATTTACCCATAGTATAAAGTTAAACCCTGTTAGAGATACGTTTTTGAGTTAGTATAGCTGTAAAAACAGTGCAAGTTTTATTTTTAATGTTGTTAGCTTCAGAAGTATTTTTTTTCTCTGTCTAGTTAAATCAGAGCTACAGTAGCTACGTGCTAAGATTGAACATCTTTTTAACAGCTCATTGGCAGTCTATTTCATTGTGTGTGTGTGTGTTTTATTTATTTTTTATTTTTAGTTACTAAACCTATTCATGGCTTGAGGGATGAATGGAACATTCTAGAATGTGGAAATATCTATCAGCTCGGAGGAATGGGTTCGGGTGTGGTCTCTCTACACACTTCACTGGTTGCATAAATCAAATTTTATGACAGGGAGCTCTGGCATGGAGCTGTGTGATTATCGAACTGGTTAAAGGGTGGGATTGATGACACTTACCCCCATTAGTGGAGTCAGCAACATTCTTGGTTCGCCTCTTGACCCTTTTGCGTTCTTCATCTCGCATCTTCCTCTCTGCGCCCTGTGGGAGGACAAGCGCATCATCTTTTTTAATCCGACTGATTTCAATCTTGACATCTCAGTGATTTGTGCTTCATCAAAACAGACCTTCAGGACACAATGCTTAAAAACAAAAACCAGATGACAGCACCATCTGAGGGAAAAACAACACAGTGGTTCCTCGTTCTGCAGTGATGCGCGAAGCGCAGTCGCCGTGGCGAAACCTGTTCGACTGGTACGGTTCTGAATGATTCCTCCTGTCCTGTCCTCAATCTGCGTTAAGCTAGCTATGAGGGCAGCCAAAGAGAAGGAACACGAAAGATGGAGAAGATAGCAAGAATATGAGGGTTCGGAGCCTTCGATCAGATTAGAGCCGAATAATGGGATGAATGGTCGGACATAACTAACAGCAGAAAAAGAAAAAGAAAAAAAAAAAGATTCTAGAAGTTATCTTTTGTTGAATGGTTCTTATGAAAATGATATTCCCAATTCACAGAAAGCATGGCAGTTGGAAAATGTGAAAGATGACTCTTAAGCCATGTCTCAGATAAAGACGAATAGCCTAGAGGGCCACAGCTGTTGCGTAAGTGCTTTAGTGCACATCTTAACTTATTCGCAATTATCATAAACTGAAACTCTACAGGAAGTGAAGTTGGAGTTGAGAAATCTAACTGACCTTATCACAGAAGATCTTGACCTGGCAGGCGGCACGGTGGAGTTGATGGTTAGAGCCAGAGCTGAAGTCAAACGTGTCGATCTGCAGGTTTAGAGGGACGCCTTTCACCCCCTTCTGAGACGAGAAGTCTGTGCTGAGGGAATTGATGCCTACATACACCTGCGGAAAAAGAGCGTGCATTAGATACACTGATTTAAGTATTAAGCTACACATCAAAAGGCTAAAGTCTATGTCATGTGTATAATGATAGAGAAAGAAAAAAGAGGGAGAAACAGGTTTTAAGGCTTTCGTTAACCTAACTTTGTAATGAACTACATTTCCTTCTAGAAGTAGCTAAAAGTTACTAAGCTCAACTCAGACACAAGAAACAATAAGGAACTTAAAATAGCTTCTAATCCTTGAGCGCGATCATAACACATGTATTATGTCATTCCATGAGTCTTTAAGGGAAAAAAAAGAAGAAGCTAGCATCATGGATAACAACAACGTAGCCCTGAAAGCTGAAAAGATGCCAATGGCAGGAAACTTCTATAGGAAAGGCGTGGAATAAAAATGGGAGCATTGTGACATGACCAGGCCTGTTTTAACCCAAATGCAGAAAAATAGAGAAAGAAAGACATGCTTAGTATGCGAAAGGTTCTAAGCTGGGATCAGCTAGCTTTGTCTTTGTAATCCATTTTTATTAGGACGCAACCAACCGAAATACTAATCTGAGGCTGATATTTCCTTTTACTTCTTTCTTTTTCTCTGCAGTTTATTTTCTTAGTTAATTGTTGTTCTCACTGTCTCTCTCTGTCTTATAAATCGATTCTTTATAATTATCAGGTGTGTATACAGTATGTTGTTTCCTTTTTCTTCTTCTTCATTTTGATACTCTTTCCCTCCTCCGCCTGTTCTTGGTTTCGCTGTCCCGCCCTAAACTGCCTCAGGATATTCTTGAGATCTCTCTCTCTCTCTCTCTCTCTCTCTCTCTTTTTTCTTCTTCTTTATACTTCATCTCTCTCTCCCTGTTGTCATGACAGGTGCCTGGGGTGGTGACATGCCATGGATTCCTTTGCCCTTGTGACACACACACCACGCACACACCGCACAAACAGATGGATCTGGGCAAGTGTGTGTTTTTACCTTCGCCTCCTCATTGGTGTTCCAGATGAACGATAAGGCGTTAAAAGCGACCTCCTCTACGTTGCTGACTCCGCTGAAGACTTCCTTATAGTCGGCTAGAGAGAAATGTGTAAAAAATAAATAAAGAAAAGAAACACGAGTAAATGATTGAGACTGTCACAAGAGGTGGGTGAGTAAATGTTAAAAGGAAAGATAAATGTCAATAGGGTAGAGTTCCTGAAGCTTCCCAGCCCTGCTAATTGTGTTTTGTTTCCATCTCTAACACACCTTCTCCAAATTATCAGCTAATTAACAGACTTCCTTAGTCAACCTGGGTGTGTTGGAACAATACCACCAACTGTAGGGCAAGGGGTACCCCAAGGAATCAGAAGCCACACCTCAGCGACATTTAACCATGATTAATAATTAATAATAAGACAATGCTATCAGACAACACTGCCAACCCCTTGTGCTGAGCTATGGCAACGCTATCTGCTTTTGTGTATCTGTGTGTGTGTGTGTTTTGTTACTGCGTACCGATATCTATGACCCTCTGCTTAGCGGTTGGCTGCCGTGCGTGCCAGTGATTCCAGCACTTCAGCTGCATCTCAGGACTCTTTTCATTTTCAAACACTGCCATGACCATTACCTGGGAGAGACAGTAGAAAGGGAAAGGACACGAACACAGAGAGAAGAAACAAAAGAAGAAGAAAAAAAAAACAGGTAGATTGTTACAAAAGGTTTCATTGGACTAATACCTTGGTTTATCTCTTATTGTCATTTCAATCGAGTGAGCGTACGCACTCGTACAGTCGCGTGAAAACAGGTAGCCATGCCTCTCCCTTTCCATCACTAAGCCTTTAGTCACTTGGAGTTTTGGCATAACGTCTACAAGGATTTGCGCACATAGGTGTGTTCTCCAAAAAAAAAAAATTTTTTTTTTAAATATATTACAACTTTAATGCCATTTATCCTCAAATTTTTATGCTAAAGTGTTAATCCATCATCACCGGAAAAGGTCAAGTGCCAAAACTTTAAGTGGTGACATCATGCAAATTTGCAAAATGATCTTTTGGGAAACTTGGATCTTGGATATTTTAGTTCAGTAATTTCTTACAAGCAGGAGTTTCTTTGAGCCGTGTGTGCACCTTGAGTCATAAATAATGAGTCTCCGAATAACCCTGCAGTGATTTTCAGATTTACCAGTAGATCTGTCAGCACATAAACACCCCACTTTAGAGTTTTATTCCACCGGATTGTGATTTAGTGTGCTGACATGTCCTGAGCTGGCTAGAAGACACAAGTCCCTTATAAAATCCTGACAACTACCAAAACCTTTCGTTTTGTTCTAAGAGCTAACACCTTTTCAGCCACCACAACCATCGTAATCTTTTGTATAACTGTTCATCATCATTATTGTCCCTTACTATATTATTTGATTTAGCTCACCCTTGCTTTTTAATTGACGGAGATCCCTGGGTGCACTTTGCACTTTGTTGTTTATTTAGACTTATCTCACCTTCACTTTGCATGGGATCCCAGCATTCCTGTCCACTCCCTGCAGAGTGATGGGGTAGAACTGGCCCTTGTTCAGGTACACCATAGGAACCTCAGTGGTCTTGTTTTGGGAGGCTTGCGGTGCTCCGAGGGAAAACTGAAAATCGTTCCTGCTAAAAAAAGACAAAATAAAAAGAACATAAATAAACAGCAAAACAACCAAATAAAAAAAAATCATTGTCTTATCCATAGGGCAAAGTGTAATATAGGGGAAATGGGGGTAGCTCAGTGGTTAAGACATTTGACTACGGTTCGGAAGATCCCAGGTTCAAACCCCACAGCCACCAAGTTGCCACTGTTGGGCCCTTGAGCAAGGCCCTCAACTGCTCAGATGTGTAATGAGATTTTTAAAAAAAAGTAAGTCGCTCTGGATAAGAGCGTCTGCCAAATGCCTAAATGTAAATATTAATAATTGGCAGAAGGTCTAAGTCTTGTTGAATGACAGTCAAAAGTGATTATGCGTTGTGTGTGTGTGTCTCACCTGAACTTCTCTGGAGAAGAGTTTGAGTAATCTGAGTAATCTGGACTCGGGTGGTCCACAAAATCGGTGTTGTAGGATATCGACTATGTGGGTGAAGAAAACAGTTTGTTTTATTTAATTAGTTTGCATCAGTTCAATTGGATCATTACATAAGTCACTGCATTGTTTTGGAAATTATAAACCACTTGTTGCAATAAATAAATCATAAGTCATCCCCGGTTATGAACGCTTCATTCGCGCGACTCACTTCAGTAGTGGGGTCTGGGTACGGGGTATCCGAAGACCATATTTTCTGAGACATGTTGAGCATAAGCGAATCGAATATGCTGTTGATGGCTTGTTTTTCGTAGCTGTCACCTGCGACGGCCTGGATGTAGTTGTTGTTGTTGTTGTTGTTGTTGCTTGGAGGAATTTGCTGGGATGCCAGCTTCATGAGCTGTGAGTTTTGCAGAGTCGTCAACTCAGGGGACGAACCGTTGGGTGTTCTGAAAGATAATTGAAGATAATTGTGTTCATTGTGGAAGCGAACTAGACCTCTATGTCTTCAAGATAAGTGAAAGTGTTGAGTTGACTTGCCACTTGTGCTAAGTCTAGAACAAATAAAGGCCTTTTACTAGTAGCAGTGATTGGAGAACTTGTAAAAGTCAACAGAAAGAGCACTCCATCTCAACATTGTTTGAGCAGAGCTGGGTGGGAGCTGTTTGCCGCATAATCCACATCTTTACCTCTGTTTGCCTTTCTCGTCGTCGCCTCGACTCTCGGGTAAAACATTTTTTTAAATATATATATATATATATATATAATTCCTGATCT
>JAOTQY010000002.1:19940980-19951429 GCA_026413445.1 Dolichallabes microphthalmus
ACATAAAATCAATAAATATTAATGCATTCAAACTGATCACCAACATTAACTCAGGAGCACAATATTTAAAAAAAAATTTAACCTGCAAAACAAACTCGACCCGGGCAGTGCCTTAACATTTCAATTATTTAAAAAAAAAAAGACATGAAGAAAAGCTTCATTCAGCTGTCCATACTTACACAGGTCATATGTTTATCGTAAAAGAGTCATTTACCCACAATCCACTGCACCTGTCTTGTTTTTCAGAGCGCTATATTTTATCGTTCCTCGGCTGTGCCTTGACAGTAGTGGGCACGTACCTCTTCATCACGTTCGGCCCGAACTCCCACGAGCAACTGACCGCCGATAACATCGTGAAGCACCTGATTGGCTGGCCTGTCCTCCTGTACCTGGTGAGATTAAATCGGCTAAATTTTTTATATTTTCTTTAATTTCGTTAATAAATATTACATATTACAATTTTTTTCTTCTTTTCTGTTTCCCAGCTCCTGGAGATCATCGCATTCTGTCTGGTGCTGTATTTTTACAAACACCGCAACGCAAACTACCTCGTGCTCATCCTGCTGTTAGTGGCGCTGCTGGGTGAGGGAATTCTGTAAAAAATAAAAACAAGCACCTATTAATCGGAACGCTCATTTTGCTAATAAAAAGCAGATGGCTTGCATGATGCTTAGCAGCTCGTGTCTTACTAGCAAGGTTTGCATTTCTTAGTATGTAGGAATGTTGACATTTGTATTTTATAAATCCTTGAATATTTAGCTTTTTTCTTTTGGGGGATCCCTATGTTTCCTAAATAAATGTAAAGCATGGTTTTATTATTTTTGACAATATGAGAAGACCATGTGAATAATTAATAAACATATTAGTCCCTGACTTACGGACGAGTTCCGTTCCAGGAGGACGTTTGTAAGTCACATTCGTTCGTAAATCTTGACAAAGTGAGTTTTGTACACCTTTGACACTAATATTTAAGGTAAAGCCTAAAATTAAAACCCAAACAAACAGGTTTGGTGTTTTGGTGGTGCTTTATACTCTCGCGAGACTGCACCTCCAAACCACGAGAGGAATCTCAATGCCACAGAGGGGTCAGCTGACCTTGTTTAAAGGACAATGATATACATGGTGTTTACTGGGCACATGTTTGCGGAAATTCGTAACTTAAATGTTACTGTACAGTAATCACATAATCAGCACCAGGGTTTTCCTACATGCCAGGTGTATTTTGCTGTACTAAATTTCCCCTAGTAGAGAGTTATTGTGTGTATTTGTATGTATATGTGCATTTCCCCCATCACTCCGTGTGTTCCAGATCTACAGCAGGATAAAGTGCTTACTGAAAAATAAATAACTAGTCGCATAACAGTAAAAGGAAGACCAATTAACCTTGAGATGTTTTACATTTAAATGACATTTGTCCATCCATTGCATTATCTTCCATTAAGGCATTTTAAGCCGAACCTCTAAAGCATTGTTAATAATAACTAGAGTGTATAATTTAATTCGCATTTCTTTATTTGCCCTTCAGGCTCTGTGACGGTCATCACGGTGAAGGCAGTTGCAGGGATGGTGGTTCTCAGCATTCAGGGCTCCCTGCAGCTTAGTTATCCCATTTTCTACGTCATGTTCGTCTGCATGGTGGCCACCATCTTCTTTCAGGCAACGTGAGTTTTTTTTTTTTCTTTTTTTTCTTCTTAATCTCTGTTAATGAAGGTGGATTCCAGTGTCTAAGATTTAGACTTTAACTTATAGTTTTACATCAGACCAACAAGTAAAAAAAGGAGAACAGAGTTACCTGGAAATTGATTGTTTTCCATTAACAGAATATCCCCATGTGTTTTATTCCTCTATAAAAAGTATGGTGAGTGGTTCTGTACTAAAGAAAGATACATCATTCTCATTATCCATTTATTGCATCGGTTCCCAAACACTGGGTCATGACCCACAGATGGGTCACAGGAGATTTTATTTGGGTCGCCGTTGTCGCAATTTATGTCTGTAGTACACCTTTCAGTCAGACGGGGGAGCTAGTTAGTTTTCTACCACTGTGTGGCAGTTTCTGTCACAATTCTGTCTCCAGTTAGAGAGTAAAGGAAGTAAATACTATCAGATAATCTGTAAACTTTGTTAGCGTTCATAAAGCCTAGTTTTATTGTTGACTGTTAAAATTAACATGTTTTCAATAGCACATGTATATGAAGTATACGAGCTTACCTCAGAAATAACTGGTTTACCATTTAAGGTAATAAAGTGAGGTTTAAATGACAAGTAAAAATGATCAGTAAGATTAATTCATGAATATATAAACTTTTTTCATTCATGATTTATAAATAATGTGAAATAATTTGTGAATTGGGTCGGAAATAAAATTCTTCCCTAAAAAAAAGAAGAAGAAGGTTTTGGAAACACAGATTTTTATTAGTGTTATATTTAATATTGTAAAACATGAAATGAGTTCCTGTAGAAGCTATAATCTCATTTTCTTCTGTTTAAAAAAATCAAAAAGAAACTGCAAAGCACCAAAATCCTCTGAGCTAAAGACTTTTTCATGTCAGATAACCTAAAATAACAGCTTTTTCTCTGAACGTTGTTGAGACTCCTTTGGATAAATATTAAATAAATGTCTCCTTAAAGAAGAATTCACAATTTAACAATTACAGCAAGTGTACAAGTCAAACCGGGACTCTTGTGAGAGAACAGTTCCTGGGGGGCCAGCGTTTCAGACATGAAGCAGGCGGAAAACTTTCTACCTTGATGGTGTCCAAGCACTAGTGAAACACTAGTGAATCTCCCATAACTACGTTCTGTTATTCTACACATTCAAAAGTGCCACATTGACTTGAATATCCCTTGTACATATCTTTTTAAACTGTTCATATGGAGTATCATACACATCCTTGTATAAATTGTTTCTATTGAATTCATCATGACCTGCAATTTGCCTCGGCCTATTTTCAGATGTGATTATAGAAAATTTAGTATTACCCCGCGACAATTATTTTATTAAACTAAAGCAAGTAAAAGCTATTGACCATGATTTTAAGTGTCTAATCACTTAAATTTAATGTTTAATGCATGTTTTTGGGGAAAAACTATTCCCTGATCTTTCATTTTGTTCTTCAGACACGTATCAGACATAAACAAGAGTTATGGTTTGAATTTGAGTGACGGACATGCATTTTGTTTTGTCCTGTGCGTTTATTTTTATTTATTTATTTATTTTCCCTCCCACAGATTTCTAGCTCAGGCGTCCCATTTATATGATTCATCCCTCATCGCTTGTGTTAACTACATCATCTCAACCGTCTTTGCTGTCGGTGCAGGTAACACACACACACACTCACACACACACACACACAGCTGCTATAATGAAACTTAATCAAGGCACCATTTTGGGATCCAGAAATCTAAAGTTGTCTATTTATTCTACATTTAATTATCAAGTTTACAATTATATCCTAATCATCTTGTTTATCTTTTTCTTTTCTTTTCTAGGAGCCATATTTTACCTGGAATTTAACCAAGAGGATATTCTTCACATCTGCCTGTTTTTATTAGGGTGAGTGAGATCTCGTATCCGAGTGACTTTCTTCCTTTATTACGAATTCCTTTATATTCTTCCTTTTTTCAATATTATTACAGAATTTTTATTTAAACGTCCCGTTTTTTTGTTTTTTTTCAATATGGTTTTCTGTTATTTATTCTTTTGGTCAGACTGTTGTAGGAGTTACTCATATGAAATATTGTCACATCTCATCATTAATTCATCACCAGAGTCCAGAGCCAATATATGGCAATTCCATACAAAGGTCAACCTTACCGCTGGGGGTGGAGTAGCCACACTTCATAGGGTTCCTATTATAAACCACACTCGTACACTAAGTACTAGTACAAATATATTGTGTTTGCTTGTATTGACTAATGTTTGACTAATGTAATTGACTATTCCAGCATGTTCTTTATATACAAGAGTGAGTAAATTTTAATTAATTTTTAGAAAGAAAAAAATTCATAATTTTTCAAAACACTTTGTCCATCTTTCGTATTCCCTCATTAGAAAATGTTTTAGGCCGAGCTGCGAGCCGTGAATGCACTGTTGTCTTCACTTCTTCATCAGGAGTGAATCTTCCTCCTTGTAGGAGAGAGATCAGGACTATAGGGAGGATGCGTTAACTTCTCAAACCCCTCAGATAGCAGTCTGAGTGTTCTAAGCAAGTTTAGACTTCAGCTCTTCAATAAGCGTCTCACTGTAACAAGCGCTGTTGAACCCGTTTCCTGATAATGTTCGAATATTGCAAATCTCAAAAAACTGTAAGTATTGATTCATTTTCCAGCTGACGGTTGACTTTTGACCTTTTTCTTGCTCAGCGATTGAGGATGTTTCCGTTCCGTCCTCTGCCGTTTATTCTTAGGCTCCTAGCGATTAATCCATGTCTCGTCACCAGTAAAAACTTTCACCTTCCTTACAGTATCGGTCAAGATTTTGTGTACAGATGTCCAAAAAGAATCTCCATACTGTGCATAAAGTCTTTAAAAAAAAATAATGGCACCAGGTGCACCCTCAAGCGGTCCGCGGTTCTACAAACATTCCTAGATTCGAACAAATCGCGGAAGTAACTTGCGTATATTGTACTAAAAAAAATAGACACTAAAGTCGGCCTCGCCGGGTTCAATGATTCAGTCCAGGAGCACGATGATGGGAACTTGACGTCCTATAAAGCTGTCCTGATGGTGAATAGGATGGAAAATCCTCAACAAAACAGAGTTCACTGTCCAATACAGTGCAAAAACAGCTCTGAGATAAAAATAGCGTATGGGATTTCCCTTGCGATTTAAAGGCGACGGGACAACACTTACATTTGACAAGTGTGGGATTCATTTTCTTAGTTGCAGTTATGGTGTTTGGCCAAATGATGGCGGTCTAGGTAAAGGAGACAGAGGTTTAGTCTAGTGGATTGGTATGTTTTACATTGTATATTCGCTTCAAAGGCGTTTAGGACTCCCTTTGTCTGACTTAAGAACAAATCCGACTTACAAATGTGCTCCCGGAACGGTCAGGGGACGACCTGTATATGAAATTTGAGGCTTTGTTACTTTGTAGCTACTGAGATTACATGGATATTATGCAAACATACTAAGGTTGTCCATGCTCCGAGGATTGTTTTTGCCATTAAGAGTCCAGATGTCACATCATTAATTTGAAAATGAAGAAAGAAAGAAAATGAATGAATAATCGTTACTGTTGCAATTATTAAATTAAATGTTAAGTACTCTTTTTAGGTAAAATGATATAAAATGTAGTTTAATTATACATAATCTAATAAAAAAAAGGGTTTTGTACAGAGACTAGAACTAGTTAAAGTGTGTAATTGGGAACTTATTAAGCTTGTCAGGAATTTATCCAGACATTTATAACGTGTAACTCTTTTTACAGATGTTTCGTATGCTTCCTCGGCGTCTTCCTCATCACCAAAAACAAGAAGAACGCCAACTCATTCGAGCCGTACGTGACCATGGACATGGTGAAAGGTTGGTGCATATTCTAATATAGTTTGGTTTCTATAGCAACAGATACTAGTTTTGAGGACTCCACTAGATTACAGCAGAGCTGAGCAGAAAGCTGCAGGAGGGGTTTCCCCTCATATGAGGTCACATTAGGGGGAAAATCTAATTGGCTTGTTCAAGGTCGACCTAATATAAAAATTTAAAAAAGGATGCTTTATTTCCTCAGTTTTTTTTTTTTGCACACACACACACACTAGAAGCTTGATTGTCTGAAAATGGCAAAAGCATGAATTCTTCATAATAGATCTACTTAAAAGCATTTTACAATTTAATGACAAAAATATATGGTTGATATAGTCAAACATGTATGCTGTCTCCAGTGGCAGTGCTTTGTAATGGACAGTAAGCTTTTCGGAAAGTGGACTTTGTGCTATTAGGTGTAAATATATAAACAAATAAAAATCGTGATTCATGCAAAACATAAATATATATATCTGAGGAAAATAATCACCTTGCCGTAGTAACATATATATAGTCAGATTTTCGGACTGCTGTAGTGTCCGCCCACACAGTCTCAGATTATTTTCCTATAACGTCACTCCGCCAGGTCATTTTAGAGATTTTGTATTTGCATACTGACTGTTCTGCTGTTTAAAAAAAAAAAAAGTATTAGAATGTTGATAAATATTGATCATATTATATTATATACACGCTTTCTTTCATTTTATCACAGGAATTCCAACCATCCACGAAAAAGGCTGCACGATTCAGCCGGACTACAACGGCTCCTTCTCCTACGGCTCACTCGTAAACAGCGACGGCGCCGCCGCCCCCGCAACCCTGCCCGTGGTGAATCAGGGTGCGAGCATTCCTCCCAGCAGCACGGGTCACGCGTACCAGGAAGACACGCTCAAAAAAGACTAGTTATATTGTACCTCTCACTCCAAAAAAAAAAAAATCAGGGATTAATTCGGACCTGACACGACCAAAAATAGAACTTATTGAATGACCTGCTGATCCAAAAACAAGAATGTGGGGGGAAATTCCCGTAAGACTGTGCTTCAAATTTAATCTTTTAAAGAAATGTTTAGAGATTCTGGAGCATCATTATGTCAAGACCCCCACTGTAGGACGTCAGGGTGAGCTGAAGCAAAAAACAAAAAAATAATAATACAGAAGCAGAGAGACACAAGTCTTCATTCCGCTCTGCTGTCACTCTGGTGTTTGTGTGCGAGTCCACTGTAACATACTGTAATGTCCTTCACAGATATCGCAGCCAAAGAAAACTTGATCCCTTAATTCATAATAACTGACTAATATAAGTGAGAGTTTATGATTGGTCATGCGATTTCTTTTATTTTTATTTTTTAAGAATAATATTTGCTTGTATTTCATGAAGGAGACCTGTGTATGTTAATCATACTTAATATAGTAATATAAAAATGCCTTAGAACAAAAAAGTAATAATTTCCAACGTTGCCATATAGCACTTTTATGCTTGGGTTACGGTCTATAAAGTTGCTCATGTTCTTCTCGTTTCTGTATGGGTTTCCTCCAGGTTCTCTGGTTTCCTCTCATCTACCACTTGGGGGTCAGTCAATTATTTGGTGACTTTATAAGTCTATACTGAGCAACCTTTCCCTCTAAGGCAGTTTTAGGGTGAGAGGGGAAACTCAACACCTTTTTAAAATGACATATCCAAACAGCTAAGCTTCTAACTCCACTCTGTGCAGCTCTTAGCATCGGTATCCTCCTGTCAGTATATACACAGCGAGTCATTCATCCAGAATCATGTACCTGGTTTTAGATAGGCAGCTGGTTTTGTTTTGTTTTTCCCTGTTAAAGAATTAATAATATACTGCATATGCGTTTGTGTTTGTAATCAGTATGACGGTTATGATGTGTGAACACTCAGCTTCACTCCTTCACACTAACAAAGTGTTGCATCCGCCTTTGTTTCTTAATTTGAAAGTGTAGTTTTTCTGTGCTCTATAGAACAACAATCGAGGTCCAAACTTGAAGGGGCCGTTCAAGTCAAACCGGGAATTGCGATGAAATTTCTGGTGAATGAAGCTATAAGATAGATCGACATTCAAACACTGAATGGTGATGAGACTCTTAATCGCAGTAAAACATTTCAAGGTAAAACGTTTTAAAGAAGGCTGTCTGTTCGTGAATGCCGATCTCGGTTGCCCTCGATAGAAGTTTCCATGAACATTCAGCAAGTGGAACACCTAATTTAAAAAAAAATCGACAGATGCCTTGCCGCCAAATTGTGGAAGAGATGCCCGTTCTAAGCCGTTTCCACATGTTTGCGCCATTAAAGGAATTCCTGAAAGGCCAGTGTTTCAGACATTAAGCATGGAGTCCAATCATGGCTTTGGTGTACTGAGAAAACTTTCTACCTTGATGGTATCCAAGCAAACACTGGGCTAAGTGCATTTGTGTAGCAGAGGATTATATAGAGAAATAATTGGAGTTTTCTCAGAACCGTGTTCTATTATTCTGTGCAATCAAAAGTCCCGGTTTGACTTGAACACACTTGTATATTTCCAAGCCTTATCTCAGTGGACACATTCATTTGTTTTTTGATTGAATTCATGTTTGTTTAATGATGGTTCCTAGTTATAAACCACAGGTTGTTCAAGCGATAGTGAATATGCCGCCCGCTAAGCTAGTCTTAGCTTAACTGTGTTGATTACATGGAAGTCATGTGGTATCAGTGCGCTCTTACTTCCATCCTAGAGTAATGGTAAATTATTTGAAATGACAAAAACAGTTCACCAAACTTAGCTATTTAGCGTTAGTTATTTAGGAACCTTAGTTAGTGGAATACTTTGGGTATATAAAAATAGCTAACAAGATAAGGGTGCCATAAAATCAAAAAAGATGACGTGTTTTACACTTGAGGAGTTATCACTGGAATAGCTACACAATTAGATATATAGCTACCTAGCTTGGTTGCTAGCCCATGTTACTGATTTAGTATTAAGTAAAATAAGGTGTTTAGAAATTTGCAGAAAATGGAAGCTAATTCTGGAGCAAATTCTGAATTCTGCCATTTTTGAAAGCCACTGCAGGAATCTTAAAGTTTTTGCTTTACATTATCTTATTTGTCTCTCATTATTTATATATTCATCATGAATCCCCCCCCCCTTCCTACTACTGACCCAAAAAAAGTCTTCCTACTACTGACAAATATCTTAACTAAAGTATTGGTGTGTTATGAATGTTTTATACTGACCTTACACTGAAGTTTGATTGATTGAGGATCTCGAGATGTTTTTTTTTTTTCCTGAGGTCTCTCATCGATCAGCATGTTTTAAAGCCTTATATTGTCATATTATTGTATATTAGTGCCTCTGAGGTGAGCTTAGGGAGAATAGAGTTTATCATGTATATCAATAATAATTTATTTCTTTGTTGCAGTCACTGTATTTCTAAAGGTAAACTGTATAAGGTAGCTCTCTTTTGTGAAGGGAATTTAATTTATTGATTTATTTCTAAGCTTTTGTTTAAAAAGAGTTTTTTCATTTGGAATTCCGAAGAAATCCCGAAAAAAGAATGTCTGGACCAAACGGAAAAATGTGGAAGACTTGAGTCAGAATAAAATTTTTTCTATGTAACACTAATTAATCTTAGTTTTCAATTATTTTAATGAAATTAACCAAATGCTGATTGGATCTGTTGATTGGATCAAAAAAATAAGTTTGCTGATCTAAATGGTACTTTTTCATTTTCTGCTTGGTTTCTACAATGTTACTGTAAGTGTTCCACTTTTTATTAAACTCTTTACGCTGCATTCCATGTGAAGTGTGTGTGTGTGTGTGTTTGTATGTGTTCGTTTTCAAAAGTTTAGGCACCTCTTGATAACAGATTTCTGTGATTTCTTTTTTATTATTGAAAAGATGTTAACACCAGTCTCTCTAAGAAATGGAAAAAAATGCACAATATTTTCAGCATTGATGCATACTGTAGTTACTTCTTATGCCATAAACTGACCAAAATAATAAATAAATAAAAACCTTATTATGGCACTGTGCAAAAGTTTGGGCACCCTAAGTTCCAAAGTCTCAGATTATTTTAAAAAGGTTTCAGACCTTAATCAGCTCGTTAGATCTGATTCATGGCAACAGCTTTCATTAGTAAATGCTAATTTCAAAGCTTTACAAATACTTTGACTCTTCAACCATGGGTTCCTCTACACAGCTGTGTAAGACTCTGTAAATGACAGTTATTGATGCCCACAATACAGGAGAAGACTACAAGAAGATAGCAAAGCGTTGTCAGCTTGCAGTTTCCACAGTGAGAAATGTAATTAAGAGATGGCAGTTCAGGGGAACTGTGGAGGTCATGCTTTGGGGTTGTGTTGCAGCCAGTGGCACAGGAAACATTGCACGGGTGGAGGGAAGAATGGATTCCACTAAATACCAGCAAATTCTGGAAGCAAACATCACACCATCTGTAAAAAGGCTAAAGCTGAAAAGAGGATGGCTTCTACAACAGGACAATGCTCCTAAACACACCTCGACATCCACTATGGAATACCTCAAGAGGTCCAAGCTGAAGATTTTGGAATGGCCATCACAATCCCCTGATTTAAACAACATTGAAAATTTGTGTGTAGATCTTAAAAGAGTTGTGCATGCAAGACCACCAAAGAATATTACAGAACTAGAAGCCTTTTGCAAGGAAGAATGGGAGAAAATCCCAAGTACAAGAACTGAAAGACTTTTAGCTGGTTATAAAATAGCGTTTGCCAGCGGTGATATCTGCCAGAAGAGGTGTTACTAAGTACTGATTATGTAGGGTGCCCAAACTTTTGCACAGTGCTACTATAATGTTTTTATTTTTTTATGTTGTTGTTGAGCTTTCGGCTGCTCCCGGCAAGGGGTCGCCACAGCGGAATATCCAGTCCGCACAACAACTTGGCACAGGTTTTACGCC
>JAOTQY010000002.1:19970742-19981656 GCA_026413445.1 Dolichallabes microphthalmus
ATATACACACATACGCCTCTTCCCCGAGTCAGGAAGTCAACAAGGGCATGTTGAAAACAAGTGGAATGCAGGACAAATTACCCCCCCCCCTTATTATTCGACATAATACCACTACAAAGAGTATGCATATACCTTACCAAGTCAGTGGTTCTCACAATCCCAGGAGCCTCGGCACATCATATTTTCCTACTTTTACGCACATGACTCGACCAGCTAAAGAGCTTAAACAGGCATGTCGGAGTGAGAAAAACACAAACCTGTGCAGTGCGGAAAGTCCTTAGGGCTTAAACTGGAACCTACTGAACTAAGTGCTATTCACGATTGTACACATCAGCGAGTTTCATCACTTGATTCAGACCAGTGTTCAACACTACTGCTGTAAGCAATTTATATCAAGGAAAGAAAAAATAAAATAAAATAAAATAAAAAAAGACATGATCTGGAAATCATGTTGGTTTTTCGTTTCTGACAGGTAGCCAACAGAAAACGAGCTAATTAGCTAAACTAATTTCATTGTCTTTGATTACAAAGCTTAACATTCAGCCTCTGAGACCTTGTCATATGCACTATGCATTGTAGCAGGCGGACGAGAGGAAAAGAAAAGAAAAGCCAGCTAAATTGAAGTACAAAAGGAAAAAAAAAAGAAAAAAAGAAGCAGCATCGAGAAAGATATGAAATAGAAAAATAAATACCTGTCCGGTAACAGAAGCTTAAAAGGAGCTACATGTAAGATTACTACTGTGAAGTAAAGTCTTCCTAACTGCAATAGATTAACCTAGTAACAAGCGATCTAAAGTGTAAATGTGTCTGTGTTAAAAGCCGGTCTGATTTGTTATATTTCAGAACTGGAATGATGATGTTTAAAGAACAACAACAACAACAACAAAAAAAAAAAAAAACACTTCACCGTCTGTATGTAAATAACACTACGTTTGAAGTCTGCAACCGATGCGTGAAAATCCGGACGCGAAGGAAAAAATCTTACATGCGGCTCCTCTAAGTGCTGCTTTGTATTTGGATTACACAAAAAAAAAAAAAAAAAGTTATTTGACACATAACTTCACAAAGTTTTCACGGTGTCGTGTTCATGACGCGAGCACTCCGCGCCGCAAAACCTCCGAGCCGTACCGCTGTGCCACCGGGTCGTGACTCCGGAGCCGCTGGGTGTGGCATCTCTTCTTCTGCTCCGATTGGCTGTGATCAGCCTCGGACGCGAGGTCGCGGATCTCCGTGCCCGTCCTTAGCCGAGTTCTGATTGGAGGGGAGGTGGGGGTGTGGCTCGCGTCAAGAGATCGGATGGGATGCGAATGGGTATAGTCCCTCCCCTCCGCTTCCTGCTCTCCGTCCGCTCCTTTGCTATCGCTCCGCTTCGGGATGCGGAAACTGCCCCAGTTCTTGACGTGGGACACCTTCTCCGACATCGTCTTTCCCTGATGCTGACTCGAATTCATCCTCCTGAGAGAACCGTTGTACACGTTCTGCACCGCGACGGAGGTTTTCATTTCTGCCGCTTTGCTCTCGGCCATCGCTATCGCGTTCTGATCCGTTATTATACTGTTCTGCACGGTCCCGCCCATGACCTTCGACCCTGGGGTGTTCCTCTCCGGTAGCTGCTCCCAAATCCTGCTCCTCCTTTTCCTGCGCTCCCCCACTACGGGCTGCTCGGTCTCGTTCGCTGATGATCCGTTCCCGCCGCAGACGGGATTCGTGCCGGACAGTTTGCTCAGTAGGGAGGCGTCCATCTTGGAGGACTCGTCCGCTTCGTTCTGGCCTCTTCTGGAGGCGCCGTGACGCGGGGCGCTCTTCCTCTGCGAGAGCTCGGTGGCGCTGTTCTGAGCCATGTGACCTCTCAGGGGCTGGGGGAACGTGGATGCCGAGGGCGCGACCCGGAAGTAGAACATGGCTTCCTCTAGTTGCCTGGTGGAAGATACGCCTTAAATGCACATATGTGAAGGAAGAAAGAAAAAAACAAGAAAAGAAAAAGAAAAAAAACAAGAGAGGTGAGAGTTCGCAAAAAAGAAAATATACATTTTTTTATTTAGATAGACTTATGACAGACCAGTCTCGGGATTACAGGCTACAGCAGAGTGATTTTAAACCATCTGTATGTTATTAACTGAACAGAGTTAAGCTGAGCGACAAAAATTCCATCAGCCTCCTGCAGATTTGATTAGATGAAATTTCGCTAGTAAGTCTTTTTTTTTTTATTATTATTATTATGTATATTTTAAAAATGGGATGGAAAGCTACGACGCTAGCTGTGATATGGCCTCCGGGGCAGTAGGGGGCTCACCAGAGAGTCGTCCCTGCTCCAGCAGCCGCACGTGGTGATGAAATATCTGCTCCTGCACTCGACACACAGATCGTTTGATCTTCTCCCGACGGGTCACCATGTAGGTCAGGTTCCGCACCTACACACACACGGTACCGCAAACACACACATTTACATATTTCCCTGAAGGCAGCACTGTACTGTTCAGCTTGAGCAGCATCACGTACCTGCCAGCTAATGCACACTATACACACACACACACACACACATTATTGCCTGGTCTTGGTGTAACTACCCTGTCAGTATTAAAAACTCTCCACAAACCCTAATAATAAAAAATGCTGCAGGCTCAGTAACTTGTGAGTAAAAACGCAAGACAGAAAAAAATAACCAAATAAATAAAAAGTGTTCTGTTTATTGCGTAGTATTGTTTATTTAATTATAATCTAAGAAAGTAGCAATTTTTTTTTACTTATTTATTGTAGTGTTCATTTTGTCAGCTATTTAGCTATTTAAATTTTTTGTCTTAATCCCGGGATAAATGTCCCTGTTCGTTTTTAATCACATTTAGTCAATCTTATCCTATTTTTGTTTAGTCAAATTTAGTCGAATAAAAAACCTGGGCATTTTAGTTTAGATTTAGTCAGAGGAAGCTTTAAGTATTTTAATCTAGTTTTATTCATTGATAAGATTTTAATTTAATTAATCCTTATTTATTGGAAGGTGAAATGTGCACCATATTCAAGCTTTTCCGAGCACTTCTGCTGTAGGTAGGTGAGTGGGTGAGTGTCGACTTACAAGACTTTTCTGATGCCTTTTCATAGCTGATAACTTTTCTTACTCAGATTATTCACACCGTGTTGTAGTTCCTGTATAATCCTACAGGTGGTGCATGCTAAACTATTCACGCATTGTCAGGCAGCACAGCATCCTGTGTGGTAGGAGAGAATTATATGTGAAGTTTAAATAGAATTGCAACGAAATCTGACAGAAAAAATAAATAAATTTTATTATATGGAATTGGGATATTTATAAAAACTGTGATATTTATAGAATCGCAGTGCGTATCAAATCAGCACTGATGACATTGTACCTGGTGACTCCAGTTCCTAATATACAAAAACCTCCTAAAATGTTACACCTGATGCATATTTTTTTTATTCTTTACTTTAACAGATCTAAATATCAAAAACACACTAAACACACTTCTGCAGAGCTATAGCTTTGGCTTTGGGCAAAGTTTATCATGTGCATGTATAGATAGTCCCCGACTTACGAACACTCGAGTTTTGAATTTCCGCAGATACAAACGAGCCGCGGTTCTACTTCCGGTTCAATCACGGAAGTAGCTCATGCGTATTGTACAAAATTAAAAATAAAAAACAGACCTCGAGTCTGAGAGTTAGATCGGTCTCACGGGTATTCAATGAATCAGTCCAGGAAAATGTCTGCCCTGGACCACTGTCCCGATGGTGAATAATCTTAACCTCGAAAAATCCTCAACGTTCACAGTCCGATACTGTGGAAAACAGCTCAGAGGCAAAATAGTGTCCGGGATTCCCCTCGCGATTTAAAGGCACAGAGACAACACTCTTACATTTGACAACGTGTGAGATTCACGAGATTCAGAGAGTTTTTGGCTACATGAAGACAGTGTGGGGAAAGGGGACAGAGATATAGTTAAGTGACTTGGTATACATTACACATTGTATATTCTAGGGATGCACCGATACCGGTATCGTCCTCGATACCACATTTTCTAAAGTACTCGTTAAAAGTCCCCCGATACCGGGGACCGATACCACGATCTGAGAAATGTCTATGTTTGAGCGGCGTGTAAGGGGTTAATCACAGGCGCCGAGTGCCCATCCACACTCCGTGTGCAACTATTTCAAAGTGAATGAAGACGACAAAACAAAGGCGGACGGCAAATTGTGCTCAGCGAAATTGTCCAGAGGAGGCTCAAAAGGTAGCGCATTCAACACAAGTAATTTAATCAAGCATGAGATTTTCACGCCGCAACGAGCCATATTACATGCGAAACAATTCCACATCTGTTTCTGTAAATTTAAACCATGTTTTTATTAAGTACTCGGTATCGATATCGGCGAGGACTGAAATGCAAGTACTCGTTTTCCAAAAAAGTGGTATCGGTGCATCCCTAGTATATTTGTGTCACAGGCGTACAGGACTCACTTTGTCAGACTTGAGAACAAATCGGACATACGAACGTGCTCCCTGAATGAAACTTGTTCTTAAGTCGGGGGCTATCTGTACAAAATTTAAATGAATAATAATAATAATAATAATAATCATCCTGCATACAACCCAAACTACTTCCTGTAGCTGGGGTTGAATCATGAGCAAAGATGTAAAAGATAGGGATGTAGAAAACAGGAATCCTGCATATTCAAGACTGGGAAACTACACAGATCTGATAAGCCGTAACAAATCTGAGCTTCAAAATTGTTTATAGTAACAAGAAACCAAAAATGGACATCTCAACCTACGCCCACTTTATCTATTAAATTATTCCTGGGTAGAATGTCAAATCAGCAAAAAAATTAAACATTTATTGACAGAGATCACCTCCTGAGGGCACATCTAAGCGATACGGTCAGGACTTTTTTTTCCCTTTACATTTGCATAACGCTATGTTTAGATACTGCGAGACGCACACGACCAGGGAAAAAAATTAACTAATAAATCTCTGGTTCCCACGAGTGCGGCCCTGGAGGAAATGACTTTATCTGTCTAAAACCAGGCTGAAGGTTATCCACAAAAACCGCATTCAGGGCTGTTTACTTACTTCCTTTGAATTAGTGTCTCCTAATCAAAACGTGATTAGGAACTAAAGTGAGGGCTTAGAGACTCGACACCGTCATTGATTTTCTATTAAGCTCCATCCACAGCTTTTAAGCGAGATGCTACAGGTTAGTGAAGTGAGGCGTAACGGTAATGGACTGAACTGGATGAAGCGCTTACGACTTTTAAAGCAGGAATGACCGGGATGGGAGGAGTTTTCAGCCCAAGAGAAAGGTTTTAAATGACTTCAGACAGAGAGAGAGAGAGGTCAACTAAGCTAGTCAGCATTATTAAATTGTGGATGTTATAAATGCATTCATTAGACAACACTTCCTATATGCAGGAAGTTTATAGCTCTAAACAGTAGACGACTAATATATTTCACACATGCTGATTCTCAGAATGCCTCTCCGTTTATTAGAAAAGGGTTTTCTCGTTTCCGGGAGGAAAAAAAAAGGTTAATTAAACTTGGAGTTTGTCTAACGCCTACAACTAAACAAAAATCGCTAGGGACTGACGGCAGAGTGTGTGTATCCTTATCTGCCTGCATCAGAGTGACCATTCACTCATACACACCATCAAGAAAACCAATTTGCCAATCTGTTTCTTCTCCTCTAAATATTCTTGCACCCCTTAATCGTCTTTTTTACTCATTATTAATAGAAACATAACGGTTTCCCATCAGCTATTTTGTCATTAGCTCACTCACACAAGCGCTGGCAACATCACTGTTTTAACAATAAAGCATCACGAACTTGACCGGTGGTCAGGGTGTTTTCCTACCTTGTGCCAAGTTTTTTTGGGATAGACTCCAGCTCCATCCCTGACCAAGATGAAGCACTTATATACAGGATAAATATGTTTGTTCTTCCCCTAATCTTTGAACTGGCATATGTAGCAGGTCTAGAAACCCTTGCGAAATGTAACAACAATTATTTTCGCTGTCAAGGTCGTAGTTGGCTCGCATTTGACAAAACGGTCCTGAACTTCGTCAAGTGTAACGACGCAGCATCCAAACTAATCGATATACTGCAGTGTTTCCCCACACATTAAGTATACTTTGGTGGGCCGCCCAAGTATGTTCACCCACCCTCTTTGAAAAATCTCTTCGAGAGAACACTGAAATCTGCGATCGAGTAACTAAGGGCGGACGGTTCCCTCTCGTGCTACCGCGCTCCTGTACCTGTTTATTTACGGAAGGCGACGCAAACAGTTAGCTGTGTAATGATTTTGATGGAGCGTTCTGTTGCGGGCTGCAAACTGGAACGGAGCGATTAAATGATCAGTGAGTCAAGAGAAGAAGAAACCAGCAAGAGAAAGTGACAGAAATTGTCAGTAAAGGCTTATATGTTATGCCTGAGATGTAGATTTTGAAACTTTTAGTTGCACAGCTTAGTGTTTTTGTATAATTATTTATTTTAATGTGTGCCTTAGTTTTTTGACACTTAAAGTCATTTGAAATACCTTTTTTTTAGTTTTTGCATCTGAGAAAAGGCTTTAAAATAAGAATGTATGACACTAATGCACTTAATTCATCTCAGTCAACTTTAAGCTATTCCTTGTATTGTGAATAATGACAATGTTTATTTTTGACAAAATGCTGTATGCATTTAAACAATAAAAGAAGATTTTTCTAAAAAGAAAACCAATTAATCTTTGTTTCTCTTATATATTTTACACTGCTGTTTAATTAAGCAAAAGTACATTTTATCCGATTAATCGATTTTTGGAAGAATACTCGATTAATAAAATATTCAATAGCTACAGTCCTAAAATGCACATTACTTTCTTACTGTCTCTGTGATGTTATTGGTGTATTCAATGTTTGTTTTATATATATTTTGTTTGTGTTTGTATTAATGTACTGTATACTTTTTGTTTGTTTTATGATTTCATGATTATTATGTGGTGTTATTGTTTGCAATGTTATGGTTAATTGTTATTGTTATGGTTAATTGGTCTGCAGATGAAAAATAACCGTTTGGCTGATTCTGGTACATTTACAGATGTAAAATGTCCCTCAGTACATTAATTTGGTCATAATAACAATTGAATCCAACCTTAAAAACATTTCATCTTATAAATCTGTGCAGTTTCTTTGCCTATGTGTCCCATTCATTTTATTTATTAAATTTTTTTGCTCAGTCAAGTTTTTATAGCTGGTTAAAATAAGAAAAAATTCTAATTAAAGGACATGTAACTCAATATTGCACAATCCTGACTCCATACGTATATTTATTAATTATCAATTATGCAAAAGGCGTTGTATCAATTATGCAAAAGTGGTTAGCACTTGTGTGTCTGTGTGTGTGTGTGTAGAGTTTGAATGCTTTCTCCCAGTGTTTGCTTGGGTGGGTTTCCTCCGGGTACTCCGGTTTCCTCAGACAGTCCAAATATATGCAGATTAGGCTAAATGGTGTTCCCAAACACTAAAAGTGTACACTAAAGAGTGTTTTTTTTTATTTTATTACATGGTCTTACTCTTTCACATAAGGGAAGGTTAGTAGTTTGGCTCTCTGAAATGTGAAACGAATAGAAATATAAAATAAATCGAAATATTGGGTTAAAGGACATCTGTATTTGTGGTTTGTTGTATGTATGTAGTCGAGCACTTTTGTGCTGGAAGGTAATGCCGGCCCGTTCTGCAAGTATAGTGGGAAACACCTGTGGGAAACAGTGCTGCAGTGTGCTGTTTAATTCAAATCTGTGCTGGACAAAGTCTGCTGCTAATCCTTAAATATAGTAAGGCAGGGATTGCTTTTATTACCCTGACTTCTCACTGGCCACATTTTTTCCATGCGGTGTCTAATGGATCAGTAAATGCCTCTGCTTCCTGACTATTGCATAAGAATGACGGCATGGCCGTGAAGGGGAAACAGGAGCGAAACCACATACCCTCTCCAGGTCTTGACGCAGGTGTGTGAAGAGACGGAGCCTGCGTAGCAGCACTTCCTGTTCTCGCCGAGCGAGGCTTTCCTCTTCCTCCCGCTTGGGCGTGATGAGCGGCTGGTTAAAGTTTGATTTGCGTTTCAACTTCCAGTATTGAAACAGAAAGTCCACGTTCTCCAGCGGCACGTGCAGGTGCTTGGAGACCTCCTCGATGTTCACGAATCTGTAAAACTCGTCCTCCAGCTGTTGAACGCGGAGCTTTCTTTCGCTGAGTCGCGCCCCGTCCCCTCCTTTCGCCCTCCCTTCGTTCCCTTTGTCGTCTATGAAGCCGCTCTGTTCGTGCCAGTCCATACCGGAGTGCGTGGGGCAGAAGGATTTAAACTTGACCTCGTCCTCGTCCGTCAGGATGGTGCTCATTTTCAGGCTGTGTTGCAGGCCGCAGGTGACGTGGAAGGCCACGCGGCAGCTCTTGGCTGAGCACTGGAGGCGAAGAGGAAGGAGGAAAGGAGAAAAGATGAGAGGGAATGTGGGCATGATGAGAGAAAGGAAGGGGGGAAGTAAACAACAACAACAAAAACACTGCACAAATAAATTTGTCATTATGAAATACTGTATTATACGGAAGTGCACTGCGCATGGACAAAAGAGAATATATGACATTCTAACTCAATAATTATGAGATAGTAAGTTATAATTATGGGATATTAAGTCACAATTATGAGATAAGCCAAAATTATGACTTACTAATAATCATGCCTTACCAACCCAAAAGTTTGCATTACTATCTCACAATTCTGACTTATTATGAGATAGTAGGTCAAACTTTTGTGTTAGTAAGTCATTATTATGAGATAAGTCACAGATATGAGATAGTACTGTAGGTCATACTTATGGGTTAGAAAGTCACAATTGAGATAAGTCATAATTATGAGATATTAAGTCACAATTATGAGATAGTAAGTTATAATAATGGAATATTAATTCACAATTATGAAAGAAGTCATAATTATGGGATATTAAGGCATTGTTATGAGATAATAAGTCACAATTGAAGAGATAGTAGGTCATACTTATAGAAAGTCACAATTATGAAATAAGTCATAATCATGAGATAGTAAGTTATAATGAGTTACAATTATGAAATAAGTAATAACAATGACACATTAGTAATACTAAATTACACATTAATAAATCATAATTATGGGATATTAAGTTATAATTATGAGATAGTAAGTCATAATTATGTGTTGGTAAGTCATAATTATGAGATATGAAGTCAATTATGAGAAGTCATAGTCATATGCTAGTAAGTCATAATTATTGGTTACTATCACTCAGGATGTCAATTATGAGATATTAAGCAATAATTATGATATAATAGGTCAGAATTATGAGATAATTTCTGTGATTTCTTTTTTCTTTTGTGAATGCAGTGCGCTTCTGTAGTTTTAGTATAATTCTCGTAAAAAAATAAAAAAAAACTTGGGAAAATATACAAAACCCTGGTAGGATTTTGTTCTTATTGTTTTACACAGTGAATATGTTAAACCGGAGTACTAAACGCCCTGCGTTATTATTAACGGGTGGACAAATCAATAACTCGGGCACCTGGGACAAGCTGATTACAACTTTAGGCTATCAGTTTTCTAGTTGGAGCTGCACACTGGACAAGCAGGTTCTGTAGGCTGCTGATTTATGGACTACCAGTGTTTTTCTCTCCCTTCCAGCAACCAAAGTAATAAGAAGAGACACCACTAACTTAAGCTTGTTAACGTTTAAAAGCATGTTTAAACACAACACACTCCAGCTGGATCACAGTTTTCATTGTTGTGCTACACAATACGATCAAAGTCTGCTTTCTGCTGAATTACACACGCACACACACACACACATAGGATATGTTCTGGTCACCAGCAAGAACTGACTTGAATAATAATAATAATAATAATGTTCAATTTGCTTGACAAATCAGAAGTGTGTCTAACCTGAGAAAAACACTAAATTGGAATTTAGAATTGGAAATCTGAGATTAGGAACTGAAGATCAAGTTTTATATGCTATCTCAAGGGACATCACAGCTCATAGCTACAATGTTACTGTCACGAAAATATAACCAGGGTTCATAAACCTTTTTTTGATCAACAAATTTCAACGACTTTGACCTCATGACCTCAGACTATTTTTTCACAACGCGATTAAAGGTTTTCATCCTCCACTGGACTAAACATGAACTACTTGAGTTTGGTGCCCGTTAGTTACCCTAATATTAGGTGGTGAAGCTGAATAGAGGTGGGTTTTTAATTTCCCATACATTTTCTAGATTACTAAAATTCCATCACTTGTCATGACCGTACTCTGTGTAAACAGAGAATGAGAAAGCGGTGAACACAACACTATCTTCTCTACAAGAATTTAGAAACCCACAAATTCCCATGAATCCGTTTTGAAGGTTCTTATTACTTACTAATTAAGTTTTATGTGTTACTAATTAACTATAATGTTAGGATTAAATTACATTAGCCGTTACTTTATCAACACCCCTAGTGGACTTGCTAACGAATATATGATCAGTCCACCTTGATTATGTACTACTCAGTAAAAAAATAAATAAAAAATAACCACATCCTTTGCGTGTGTTTTACCTGTATACAAGCTCCAGTCTTCTCTTTACACAGGCAGCAGATTAGAGCCCATCGGTTATTAGGGATCTGAGACACGCTTGTAATGGGCTCCATCTTCTCTGGGTTACCTATGCTCACCTAAAGGAGTGTGGGGAAAAAAAAATTGTGTTTAATCAGTATGTACTGTATTACTACCTGATGTGTTTGGTGTGTTTTTTTATTTATATTATATTGCATTAAGTGATATGCATTAGGGATGGGCATTTTTGTTCATATTTCATTTCGAGTAATCGGAGGTTTAAAAAACGAGTACTCGATTAACTGGGG
>JAOTQY010000002.1:20073624-20092441 GCA_026413445.1 Dolichallabes microphthalmus
GGCAACTTGGTGGTTGTGGGGTTTGAACCTGGGATCTTCCGAACCGTAGTCCAATGCCTTGACCACTGAGCTACCCCACCCACTGCTGACAGGTGCATAAAATCAGTGTGGGCAACTCCATATTAATGCCCATGGCTTTGGATTGGGTTAATAGTAGTTCCAGTAGTAGTTATTATATGCAGGACACTTGATTTTTTTTTCCAGTCCAACATAACACACCATGTCTTCATGGAGCTCCCTGTACTTGGCGGGTTTCATCCCGGTGCTCCTGTTTCCTCCCACAGTCCAAAGACATGCAGATTAGGCTAACTGACGTTCCCAACTTGCCCGTAGTGTGTGAATGCACATGTGAAGGGTAACCGGAGGTCCTGCCATTTTTGTAGAAATGAAACCAAATACAGTGGTCACCGTTGGCCTCCAGGGTCCCTAGTTGGACTCCAGAGCTTCCTAGATGGATGGAACTATTTAAATGTTTGTTATTTTGCTGTGCTATTTTGAAACCACAAGAGGGCAGCATTTCATTATTTTCTACTTCTATGAAAAATGAATCAAACATTTCCTACCTTTTGCCTGGTTTTATTCCCTGGTAGTATCCTGGTTGTGCGTATTACAAAAACATCACCACTAATTTGTCAATAAACGCAACTATATGTTCACCCTAAATTTAGCAATAAATAACATAAAAACGCATCACTCTTTTTTAATTGTATTGTCACTATATAGATATAACAGTAGACATCTGAAGAATAGTTTTTGCCCCTAAAAGTTATCTAACCAAGTCAGGAACAAAGGTTTTATGCAGCTCCATAAATTTATAAAAACTGCAGCCAAATTGTGGCATGAGGTCAAAGTTATAGAAACTACAGAACACACCAACCTTTACGGTGACAGTCTTATCAGACATAATGACATATGAGTGAAAAGAAACATCACGCTTGTTGTGTCTTGCATGTAAAAACAACAACAACAACAACAACAACAAAACACAAAAAAAATTCAGTTCAGTTTGAGAAAACTTTTGAAAAGAAGTTAAAATAATGAATTATTTGGACCTTGAGATTGGTTAACCTAAATATTTCAATGTAACTCTTTAGTCTATCTGTAATCCAATGTGAAAGAAGGATTCAGAACACTAACGTTCAGATTTCATTGAACGCATTGAGTTTTAAGGGTTAAGATAAGAACACAATATTATTAGTTATTTTAACTTTAATGTAGGTGCATTATATTTTATAAAGTGAAATGTACACTGCGTATAACATGGACATAGTGACCGCAAATTTTATAGAGTGACCCATGACTAATGTGATGGTTGTTCCACAGCATTAAATGTAAATACAATGTTTTAACCCTTTAATATTCTGCTCAACTTTTTGTTAAAGAACATTTCAAGTCACTATATCTAATTGAAAAAAATGTGTCAAACCTAACCTGACTGAGCCATCTCTACCGCTTGGTTGAGGTATGCTATTCTAAGAAAATCCACTAGATGTCACTGTGTCTTTAAATACGAAGGGGCATTCAGGTCACTGGGACTTGCGATGAGGTTTCTTGTGAATGAAAAAGTAAAACCGATTGACATTTACGGAAGACTTCAAGCACAGAGTACGGTGAGGAGACTCTTGGCCGCAGTAAAACGTTTGAATGGTTCAAACGTTTTAAAGAAGACCATATGTCCGTCAATGACGAGCCCGGCTGAGGGTGGTTACTGAGAAAACTTGATGGTATCCAAGGTCTTGCATTAGTGTTGCAGGGGATTATATAAAGAGAAACACCTCTCTAGCTGTTTTTGTTCGTTGAGGTGCTCTCGTCAAGGGGTCATGAAGCCAAGCCTTGCACATGGCAGGGGAGAAGCCTACCACGTAACCACTCATGTCCTTGGGGCTTTAAATAGCATGCCTTTTCAAAAGATTTGTACCAACTAGTATGCAATTAGAAGTAAAGTAAAAAAAAAAATCTAAGGAGAAAACAAAAAAGACATTTGCGTTGTTACGAAAGTTTATTTATTTATTTTGAATGAAATGTACTGATACTTTTACCACAATGCAACATTTCAACCATTTGGAAGAGGCCCATACAGGGGTCTACAGGGGAATTTGGCTGATTTTACAGTAGTACTGTACTGTAGCTATACGAGTAATAAAACATCTGCAATTATTGGTAAATAATTAACCCTTTAACGTTTTTAACTTTGAACCTTTTACCATTGTGTTGGGTCATATCACACCGGTTACATGTTCGTTATTTTCCAGTAACATCATCCCAGATGTTTTATTCCTTACTTCTTAGTAAATGTCTTGATTGTATTGATTTGAAGCCTTGAACAAAACTTTTGTTATTCTGTAATGGAAGTGTCAAAAAAAAAAGAAAGAAAAAGGATTTGAATGCTAAGCGGAAGACCGGATAGTTTGAATACATTTTGTTTAAGCAGTTTCACTGGCTTTCACCGAGTGACTCTCTCTGATACGACACTTAAACCGAGAACGCATCTTCCGTCTTCAATGCCGAATCTCTCCTCTCCTTTTCCCGCTGACAGCTGGCATTGTACGCGCGTGACGTGTTTCCTTCTGTTGCCGTGACAGGCGTGGTGCTGGCTTTTGTGTCGACACAAGTCCGCGCTCATTTACATATTAAGATTATGCCACTCCGCGTCACATCTCGGCCCAAAGTGCAAGCCCTGCCTAATGTGTCACGCGCATGAGTGTCATTTCAAAAGACTCCATGCACACGCATGTGTGTGAGCTCTCTCATTATTCTGTCCCTGCTCTATGAAGTGCTGATTGCCCGTTCTTTGTTTTCACGTTCATTTATTCGAACACCCACCCTGTAATCAACTCGGCGGAAATAAGATGTTGAAAAGATGACGCTAACGTGAGTGCATTTGTGCTCGCACTGACTTTCTGCTCATCCCAACCATCAGCGTGCACAATATCCATCAGAGCAGTAAACCCCCGAGCGCTTTATAGCATTAAAAACAGAATTAAAACACAGCCATACAGGGAGGAGGGCCATCATCAGAGCTGATCAGTCAACCCTCTCTCGAGCTCTCTTTCATTCAGCGTAATGCCAGTGATGAAACGGCTCTCTAATTTCAGTAATTAGAGCGGTCAGTTAGTGGTTGACAACGTCTCATTGCAAAGTCCTTTAAGCTTTCAAAGACATCAGTGAAAACAAACCCCGGCGACACGGCACGAACTGCCGCGCTGAAACCAGCGACAGTGGAGTTACGTTCAGTGCACTAAGTGGTACTTATAGCTTTCAATTAAACGCAATAAGGTGTGTAGCGTTTGCCTTATATGTCCTTCACCAAACATTTTCAAACAAAGCAGTGATTCGTGTCCTTATCACATTCAACAGGAACGTTCTCACTGACCCCTTATTAGTAACAAAGGCGGTATGGTGGTGTGGTGGTGGTGTGGTGGTTTGCACTGTCACCTTGCATCAATGGGTCCCGGGTTCGATTCCCGGGTCGGTCTGCCTGTCTGGCTGTCTGTCTGTGTGTGTGGAGTTTGCATGTTCTCCCCTCAGGGTTCTCCAATTTCCTCCCACAGTCCAAAGACATGAAGATCAGACTAATTGGAGTTCACAAATAGTGTTCCTGTAGTGTGTGTCTGTGAGTGTCGACCAGAGGTCCTACCGCGGTCATACAAAATGGAAATAAATACAATGGTCGCCATTGGCCTCCACAGTCCCTAATTGGACTACAGACGTTCCTAGATGGATGGATTTGGATCCATCCCAATCAAATGCCATTTGACATTTTCTGAGCAACTGAGCAGCAAAAGAAAAACTATTCTTAAACCATCATCATTGACCAGTAGTTGCCTGTAACAGCCTACAGTGCACGCCATCAGTCGCTGCTTTAAGGGGAACATACATTGCTGAGGACCCCAAACTCTTTCATCCCACACACATTGACACACCCAGTCGTAAGCTAAACAACAATCAGAATACACTGCATGTCTTCGGACTGTGGGAGGAAACCCTTCAATCACCCAAAGAACATACAAACTCCATGTACAGACCAGAGCTGAGAACCGAACCCTCGAGTCTGGAGGTGTGAGACAACTGTGCTAATCATGGATCCAATTACTGGATAATAATGCCACATACTGTACAGTATATAGACAGAAGTATTAGGGCCAAACCTGTTAATTATTGAATTCAGGTGTTTCCGTCATTCACGCCCCTTATCCCCAGTGAATGACTTCAACATACCAAGTCTTGCCCTATCTATTTCGACATGGTGCACCAAGCGCATGGTTTGATGAGCTCAATGTGGAAGAACTTGACTGACCCGCACAGAGCCCTGACCTCAACCCCATCGAGGACCTTTGGGATGAACCAGGCCGTCTCGTCCAACATCAGTGCCTGACCTCATAAATGCTCTACAGAATGAATGGACATGAAACACTCCAAAAGCTTGTGGACGGCCTTCCGTGGACGCTGTTATAGAGTCACTGCAAAAGGGGGACTGACTACACATTGACGTGTATATATTTGGATACAATGGATACTTTTGTCCATATAGTCCACATAATGATTGAAATATTGAAACATATTTTTTTATCCATAATTGGTAACTTTTTTTGTATGCAGAGGAATTGGCTTTAAGATCTTTGTTGCCTACCGTTATGTAAAATTCTCAACAACAAAAAAAAAAAAAAGTTGGGGGGAAATTAATTTGACTAAACTGACTGATCAAAGTGAAAACTGTGACTGCATAAATTATTATTATTTTTTTTAAAGAACAGCTTGAGCTGAAAAATTCTAATCACATAAACCAGCATACAGTAATACAGTAGCAGTAATATTAGGATTAACACGCCGATTTATTGAATGGTTTCTTCTTAAGCTGCCAGTTACACCGGTGCTAATGTTTAGCCTCTTTATAAATGCGGCCCCTGGGATAGAAAGAGGCTGTAATGTAAATGAAAATCACCAGCGGCATGAAATTTTAGTCTGATGATCATACGGTGGTAATTTCACTGAAGACAGCTTTTCTGATTTTCAAAACATTCAAAGGGTAAATATTCATCACCCACTCTAATAATAACTATTATTTAGTATTTACTGTCTGTTTCAGTATTAACACAATAAATACGGCACATAAAAAGCCATTGCCAGATATCTGTCTGAATTGCTTCTTACTAACAACAACCACGAGCGGCGTTCAAGTCAAACTCGGGACTTTTGATTGTACAGAATGACAGAACACGTGTTTATGAGAGTAAACCTTTACGCTTATGCTACACTGATCAATGCATGTATTCCAGTGTTTCACTAGTGCTTGGATACAAGGTAGAAAGTTTTCTCAGAGCGCCGGATCCACGATCATTTCTCACGGCTGAAACGCCGGCCTCCCAGGAACTCCTTTAATGCTCCGAACATGTGGAAATGGCTTGGAGCGAGGTCAGGACTGTATTTCTTTAAAACCTTTGCATCATTCAAATGTTTTTACTGCGGCTAATACAATATGTGTATCGGTTTTACACCTTCATTCACGAGAAATTTCATCACAAGTCCACAGTACTGTACATTACCAATAATCACTACAACAACGACATTACCCTGGTAGCTACCGTACAAAATGAAGGCACATTTTAATCTGATCAGAGGCATTAAAGGCACGGTGAGAATTGTGTTAATTAATTTTTTCCGCCCAAATTCCTGCTGTAAGTAGTTTGGCCTTCATGTCTGCTGTTAAAAGTGAAAACTAACTCATTTCAGGATTAGTCAATAAAGCTGCGAGTGTGTTAAGCGCCTACTCAGGCAGGCCATGATGCTATTAGTGCACAGATCTGTGTGTGGGCAGAGCGACTTGCTGTTGCATAGCAACAAGACCCGGCCGCTGTTGATGCGGTGATCTCATCTCTCTTGTCTTGCATGGCTCTCCACACACACACACACACACACCGAGTATATACACAAACACACGGCAAGCAGTGTCCTGTCTGGAGGTCGAGTGGTCCTCCACTTTGTCCTCTGTTAAAATAACCGAGCCGCCTGCGTCGATTGTGTAAATTGAATCGTCCCACTGGAGCCTTGAGCAAGGGTGCTTCACGCTGTTGCTAATCACTGCATTTTATTAGCACGGAGAGAACAGAGGTGAGTTGATGAATAAAATGTATTCATCGTCCACAAGCAGAAAGTTATCTGTCGCTCAGGTGTCGTTGTGCTTTAGTAAAGTGAGGAGGGGGGGGGGGGGATCCAGAGTTGCAAAAAGCATTTCATTTTTTATTTCATCATGACTCCTATGAGGTTCTCCATGCATTGTCCGTGTGATGGATACATCAGTGCAGGTGAGTCTTCTTGCTTTAAAGCAGCAGTTTGTAATGTTTAGAGCCCCCTGCTGCTTATATGGTGTATTGCAACGAAAAGATTTCCCACTTTTACCTGAAACCATGTGATTCTGACCCCTCCTGCTCTCTAGACCCTGCTGATCCATCCTGGTGTTTTCATCACATGGAGCCCACTTACGGCTTGATAGTTTTAGAACTAAAATCAGAACAGTTTTATACCTAGGTCTCTTTCAGTGAACAGTTTGTAGCATCAACAAAGTGCACTTCATGTTAACTAAAGGGCATTTCTTTTTATGAAGTGCACTTCCTGTGAACACTCAGCGAGTGGAACGCTTACTCCTGAAAAATCATCAGATAACTTGTCGCCAAGTTGCGGGGGAGACGCGCGTGTCTGTCTGTGGGAACTGTACACATCATCATTCATCAACACCACTTGAACTCGGCTGGGGGTTATCGCCGCATCCGCCGTACAGTCCCGACCTCGCTCCAAGCCATTTCCACCACATGCTTGTGCCATTAAAGGGGTTCCTGGGAGGCCAGCGTTTCAGACGTGAATCAGACAGGCTGTCCGATCATGGCTGAGGCGTACTGAGAAAACTTTCTACCTTGATGGTATCCAAGTATTAGTGAAACACTGGGATAAGTGCATTAGTGCAGCAGTGGAGAGAACTATATGTGTATTACTGTATATAGAGAAATGAAAAGAGTTTTAACTCTACACAATAAAAAGTCACGGTTTGACTTAAACATTCCTGGTATAAATAATTTATAAATCTACAGTACATATAAAAATGATGTGGGATTTTTATTTCTATAAAGTTGTTATGTGACAATGTCCATTGATGAAGGTGAAATACAAATAACCTAGAATTGAATTGAATTTAATTGAATTGAAAGATAATGAACATACATTAACAAACAACAAGAAAGCCAAGAGCTGATCTCTGAAACCAAAAATGGTTTGATATTGTGGTGTACTTACATATTTGTCCAGTTCAATTTTTCGAATGATTGCATTTTAAATGACTGAAGTTTTCTTTCCTAATGAATTATAAAGTACATTTCAGACACTGTTGGTTTAGTGTCTTATTTACTGAAAAGCCTGAAAATCATTTAAAGCTTTGGTAAAAAGTGGTACCTTTTTGTTCCACGCATCGATAAAAAAATCTATAATTATTACAGGATTATTTAAAAGTGTAACACAACAAACTGCACCTTGGATACAGTGCCATACATCCAGATGTGCAGCAATAGCAGATGTGTTGCAAAGTACATATACCTTTTAAGTACTAAATGCTACAGTACGTATGATTCCATCCATCCATCCATCCATCCATCCAGTATTTATTATCTTGTGCAACCAAGGTAGGACCTCCGGTCAACATTCACATGCACATTTACACACTACGGGCAAATTTGGGAAGGCCAATTAGCCTAATCTTTTGACTGTGAGAAGAAACCAGAGAACCTGGAGGAAACCCACCAAACACGGGGAGAACATGCACATCAGGCACCTACTGTCTGATGATTGAGTAATGAAATTTGGTAAATTGATTTTTAACCTCCAAGGCTCTTAAGAGTATTCCTCTATTCAATAGTGTGTTTAGGGAGAATTTAAGGGTTGAAATTCTCAATAAATCTTATCATTATAGCTTTACGGTGCTACAATGTTATGCAACGTGCCACTAAATTTCTTCCTATGCCTGGAATTAGGAGGCGAGTCATGTGACAGGTTTTATTTCTTTGACTTTTTCACTTAAAATGTCATCTTTTTATTCTTTATCCTGTAAGAGGGAACTGAAAGGTGAGAAGGTGGAACTTGGTTCTTATGTTCAACATGCATTCTCCTGGAGCTAACACTCATCTCTATCACTATCACTTATTACATTCTGTACTGTAGCTCTGCCTGTTTAAAGACTCTGGTTCGGTTTGAATTGCGCACTAGAGAAATGCTTCCACTTTGTTTTTAAATAATTACATTTAATCATGACAAATTATAACATCAGAAACAATGTGAGTGAATAGAGAAACTTTAAAAAAAAATAAGGCTTGTTGCCTACCCTGGGGAACTCGAGGCACGAGGCGGGGTATATCCTGGACGAGGACACATCACACACACACACACACACACACACACTATGGGCAATTTAGAAACGCTAATTAGACTACACTGCATGTTTTTGGACTGTGGAGGACACGAAACCCCACCAAGCACAGGGAGAACATGCAAACTCCACGCACACAAACCCTAAATCTAATTTATAACTCTATTATCATTAATCAATTACACTTAGCAGATCTCATGTTCAATTTAGATCCACTAGAGGACAGTGTGGTTTTTATTTTAACCACCAAAAACAATAAGCCAATGAAGGTGTCTCCTAAAAAAAAATACAAAGAAATATTTGCCTTGAATCCCTTGCACCTTTGAGCGTCCTTTAAAAGAAAAAGAAAAAATCCCTTTCTTCGTCCCCCAAGCCCCCCCCCCCGTAATCCAGCGTGAAGATGCACCAAGGTCCGCGGCACTAGCCAAACAAACAAAAACGCATTCCTCCTTCAAACCGCGAAACAATGGCGTTCGTCTTGCAAATTGTAACTTGCTTGAAGAGCACTTGCTCTTCTGCAAGATACAGAGAAACTCCACTGAACAGAATAGGTTACAGTTCAATGTCTAATACATTACCACTCGCTGTTAAAGAGCCTAAAACACACTTGAAGCAAACAAAGCAAAAAACTGGAGAGCCCCATTGCTCCTAAACAAAGCCGCACACTTGAAAGGCCCGATGTGAATAAAAACATATTTTCTTTAATTCAAAAAACATTATTCAGACATTAAAATTTACTGCAGTTATCCTTTTCAATTGCATGTCACTGAACTAAATCAAAGATCAAGCCAGACTAGAGAAAGCATCCTTCTTTTTTCCTTCTTCAATGTAATCTATTCAGCATTAGTTCATCATGTCATACTAATTCTGTCCAAAAGCTTTTCTGCTTTTTGGAGCACAGCTACAGGGCATATTTACCAGATTTAGCCAAGTGTCAGTCGTTATCCTAATTAAACCATCCATAAGGAGATGAACTAGCATGGCTCGTGACTTATGGAGTGACTTGTGATTTGTGGTGAAGTTTCATTGTAGGCCATCCAAAGTCTTTTTCTCAAGTGTGCAGAAATCTACAGTAAAAAAAAAAATAGACACTTCCATCCATCCACCATGGAACCTCAGTAGTCCATCTAGGGACCATGGAGGCCAATGGTAACCATTGTATTTATTGCCATTTTGTAGGCGGTGGGACCTCCGGGCAACATTCACACGTACATTCACACTCTACAGGCAATTTTGGTAACAGCAATTAGCCTAAACTGCATGTCTTTGGACATGTGGGAGGAATCCAGAGGACCCAGAGGAAACCCACCAAGCACGGGGAGAACATGCAAACCCCATACATACAGACCCGAGGCGGGAATCGAACCCGGTCCCCGGAGGTGCAAGGCGACAGAGCTAACACTAACCATGTGCTTAGTGCCTATACAGACTTCATCATAAAAATTATATGCCTCTCTTCTGACAGTCACATGATGTGACATCTTCAGAGGAAACATATTATTACACATGGCTGCCTTAATTCAATTCAAGTTTAAAAAAAAAAGAAAAGCATAACAACTATGGAAGTGTGTATACATTTCTTAATGTGCAACTCTGTATACTGTACATTACTATGAAAAAGGCTACAGTGGTCCAATATTAGCCCTGTAATTTTCTTAATTTAGTAAAAATGAAGGTGAGCTTTTTTTTTTTACTTTTACTCAAGTACACATGTAAATGGAGAACTTCGACTTCGGCTTATGTTAGTACAGTACGTACATACTACTGGTATAGTACAGTCTATATTAGATAGTACAGGCAGTACCATATTAGATACCAGCTGATCTTTGGTAGACACTGTGGTTTGGTAGACACAATGAGTAAAATGGCACTGCAGAGGTTATTATACAGTAGGAGGGCTAGTCTAAGTACCATGGCACTTGGGGAGATACTCACAGTTTTAAGAAAGTAAAAAAACATGATATAATGGTACCTTTATAAATACTGTGATTATAGTACATACACATAACATCTTGGTGTTTATCCTGCTATGTGGTCTGTTGTACCATATTATAGTACAGTATATGGTTGAGCCATGTGAAATATTATACTACATTTTAACCAAAGTGTGGGACGTGTACTTTATCAGAAAATAGATATCAAATATACCACGGATACTATATACTGTACTTCTTGCAAGGCTGTATGGTCAATAGGTCATTGACAGTATTTTATGACTGCTGAACAATTCCTTATGACCCAAATGAGGATGCGTTGCCTGTTGAGTCTTGTTCTTCTCAAGGTTTCTTCCTATCGTCATCTTAGGGAGATTTTCTCTCAACCATCGTCCTCAGCTTGCTCATCAGTCATCAATTTTCTATTGATTCTATAAAGCTGCTTTGCGACAATGACCATGGTCAACATCAACATGGCTTTAGAAGCTGTTCTGGCTTTATCATCACTAGAAGGCCATTGAGCTGCCTATTGCATTTTGAGTTTATTTTATTATTTTTTATTTTTTTAAAGGTGGCGATCACAAATGATGAACCCACCCCCAGCCCTTGACTTAAGTGGTTCTTTATTCTAGCCCAGCAAAGTGTTGGTGCCGCTACGGAATATTTTTTTTCGTCTAAAGGACACCGGCTCCAACCTAGCTCTGGAACTGCTTTGGTGAAAAAGGGGCATTAGTCACTGAAACAATGCCCTTAAGGTGACAAGATATAATTTGGCAAACTTATAAGTATTGAGTGGGTGCCTTGCCTGGAAACTCTAACTTCCAGCCGCTTAACAAACAATATGACTGTAAATCAATTCCTGCTACCCAAATAAGGATGGGTTCCCTGTTGAGTCTGGTTCCTCTCAAGGTTTCTTCCTATTGCCCTCTCAGGGAGTTTTTCCTTGCCACCGTCGCCATTGGCTCGCTCATCAGGGGCAATCTGATCATTTTGATTCATACTGTACATATCTTTTCACACATTTCATACACCTAATATTTCCCTAATTTTCTTTTTGAGTCTGGAAAGCTGCTTTGCATCTATGACCATTGTTAAAATAAAATAGATTTGAATTGAATATTGTGACTCGTATACGCTTTGCTTATTTGCTAAAGCATCAAATAAAACGATGTGATTGTCACAGGTCTAGAAACTCATGAATAAATGGCATGAATTAATAGCACATAAATGGCTCCCATAAACGTACCAACTTCGGTGACGTTTATCTTCCTCACTGATAGGGGATCATTTAATATTGCACTTATTGAGAAAAAAAAACTAACAGTCGTTATTTGAAATACACATTTTATTGGAGGACAGTTTGGGTACTTGGCATTGAGTGTAATACAGTTGTAACCTACTATTTTGTGTGCAAACAGCGGGAGAAGTGGCCATGTGACCACAGAAGACAGCATATGGGTGGACAACAGGACAGGAAATCGGAAGCGTGACAGGATTCAGTGGGTTCATGTTGGCGAAAGAGAGGAGCGTCCTTCAACTTGCCTCATGACCGTGTGGGCTCAGCGACATTCAGACTCCAGCAACACGTGTTCGGGTTCTTTAAGAAGAACGGATGTAGGATAGCTTTTTCCGTTTCTGAGATCAAATCAGGACAGCGTTCGCAAACCCTCTCGAGGTCTATATTCGGTTATCACCTACTGGCTGCCTCTCCAGCAGACAAGCAAACAAACAAACAACAATAAAAAGGCATTTAACAATCAGTACATAGCATGGCATTCAGAACAGAATGTAAACAGTGGCTTATTTATGCTCTTTAATCATCTGCAGGAGCGTAACACTGCAACAGCTCGAGTATAAAGAGGCAGTACATGGTTTGTTAGCTTGTTAGCATAGCTGAGTGCTAAGTGGCAGCATGGTCATGATTCATTAAAAAAAAAAAAAAAATCATGATTCCTGACCTGTGTATGACAGGACCGGAGTGTGTGTACATGTGTGTGTGTAAGTGCATATGTGCATGTATACTGTAGATCTAAGGACAATGCTTTCACTTCCTCTTTAGCATGCAGCGCTAACAGGAGTGAAAATGGCTTAAAATCGGGGAACCTTTGGCATCACAACAACAAGGACTTGTTATGTCTGAAGCGCAGAAAAAAAAACGAAGGCAAACTAGCTTAAATGGTTAGCGTTTGTGTTTCTCAGGCTTGAGCTGAGAGAATAATCGAGTGTTAAAAGAGTATGTTTTTCTGCGATCATGACCACAGGGAACGTGACTCGGAACTCGGTGTTCCTCAACTGTTTAGTGTTTATTTTTACAACGGACGCATTCTTAAAACCCTTAAAGGAAGAGTCAGCGATACTGGAGAAAGATTTTAACTTTTAAACAGGGAAATAAATACACGCCCCCCTGCCACACCCTTAAATAATCATTCAAAAGCTCCGCCCACCACCTATGAATTCATTCCATGGGTGCATATTGCCAAAGCAGCAACACTAATAACTGGGCTGATCAATATTAATATAAACCATCATTCAGCACTATTGTTTTGTATTTTTTAATCCCATAATTTTAGTCGTATCCAATTCCCACCCAGTGCACTCCCCTATCAAGCCTACAACTACCATCAGGGAGGGCCTAAGACTATCATGTGTTTCCTCCGAGCCACATGACGCCAACTGACCACATCTTTTCAAACTGTTCACTAACGCACCCTTGGGAAGAAGACAGCGCTATCCAATCATAGACGCTCAACGATTGGCTTTGAGCTGCAGTTGACGTGAGAGCGTTAGAGTACCTTCCATCCCACCCCTCTGAGAGAGCTCGGCCAATCAGCTCTCTCCAGGCCCCTGGCTGCGGGGGAATAAAGCACTATATAGATCTCGTGATGATAGGCCGAGCACTTTACCGCTGCACCACTTGGGGGCTCCACTCACTATTGAAATGGTGTTGTTCAATTTTCACCGAACACACACCGCAAGTAGAACACACAGCTAGAAGACCGTGAAGAAAAAAATTCACTCGATTTGACAAAAAAATATTTTAGATTAGAATCGCTGACTTCTCCTTTATATCCTGATCATAAACGTGCCACAAAACGAGTCACCCTGTGGCAGATCAAACAGCTCACAAACATCAAACAGCAGATGGAACTCACGCAACGTTGCCTAAAAGGCTGACGACTCCTTCGGTCTTGTCCTTTCTTACGTTATAGTTGAAATGAAATCGTCGAATGAAGTCGGCGCGCTCAAGAAAGTCTGCAATCAGAGTGAGATTTGAAAATGTATTCATGTTTTTTGTTCCCCCAGAGATGAGAAGCTTCCCTGTACTCGTTCGGTCATTACGCAACATACAGTACTATATGGTTCGGGTTAGTGCGTGCGCGTTGAAGTTTAAGCCGTTTACATCACTTCCTGTTGAGCATGCACAGCCAACGGCAGCGAAAATTTTGGTTTATCTCGTTTTGCTGATCTCGTTAGTTACTCATGCAAACCACGTCACTGAAGACGCCGGAGATGACGAGCGTTTGGCAAGCGAGCAAATGAGATGAAGTTAATCGGTTCACGGTGAGAGAGACGAGATTCGGTTGTTCAAGTATCCAATGCGGTACGCGGCTTCGGCGAGGATTTAGGAACGCGGCGAGTGTCGAATAAAAACGAGTCACCAGATGAACTGAGGTTAAATTGTAATACTTTAATAAAGCTATTAGTACAGGAACTACGTATATTGAGCAATATATTGACGTTCATAAGCGTTGATGAATAGAGACGTACAGTATCTCTCTCTCTCTCTATCTCATTTTTTCAGTATGCAAATACACAAAGCCGCGTTAAGCGTAAAGCAGCTCGGTTTATCAGCTCTTCAAGAATCAAATCTTAAGAAGCATTTAATAAGTTTGAATATGAAATGTGTTCAGTTGAGGAAGAAAGGCCTCTCATGCTGGCGATTTTTTTTCTTTTTATCTATAAACACTGCAATACACAAATTTCATGTGATCTGGTTTAGTTAATGTTTATGAATCAATGGGAATAATTTCAAATGCTTGTTGACGTATTTCTCTCGGTATATTCACAGGTATAGCTTTCGCTCGGAAGTAACACCGGCAGCGCCACGTTAGCGCGGACGGCGCATGTCATTAACGTTACGATGCCTTATTGCTCATGTTTTAGCGTTTTTTTTTTTTTTTTTTTACCGGCGTCGACGTTTCGCACCAATATCTTCTTCGGATTTTAGGGTCTGACCGAAAGCAGCAGTACCTCTGTTCCTCCTTAGGATCGACACACAGTATATTAGCGCTAATAAGATAAAGCTACAGACTTCATACACATCCAGATCAGGGCCTCTCGAATTCTCCTGATCCAAATCTCCTTTTTCATTTCACTTTAATATACATGTATATATCCTAGATGATTTCTATCTAAATGAAGGATTCAAGTTTACATCTGCTATGAGAGAGCGGTGCTCTTTGTGTGTGTGTGTGTGTAAAAAAATGCAAAGGCTGGTGAGAGTGAAGAAGACTCAAAGCACGCACGCGCACAAGCACTCACACGCGGCTCGGCTCCGCAAGCTGCTAAAACAGCACTAACGTAACTCTAAAAATCTGTACAATATCTTTAAATATGGTATTTACAGAAATAAACAGCGGCTTTTCACGCGCTCGATTCGAAAAAATAATATCAAGAATACGAAATAAAAGCAAAACAAAAAAAGAACAAATAAAAATTTAGGTCAGTGTCTTTCTCTTTTCTGATGAGCGGGAACGCTAAAGGCAACGAGCATGTTCGACGGCTGGGTTTAACCTCCGCTCTCTCGACGTGTGCCGATCAGCTTCTCCTACACCGCCTACTAAAGAAACTAATTCACATTGCAGGATTTGCGGATTCCAATTTATCAGCGCAACTTACTGATCTATAACGTGGTTAAACTGAGTATGAGGTCAGTGAAAATTAAAAAAATCTAAATAAAATGTTAGTCTTTATTAAAAGCTGCACAAAAACACATACAATCAGAGCACCGATGGTCAAACAATAAAAATGAAAAGGAAGAAAATCAGACTTAAGGAAGTGTTCAGTCGTGATGTTTAAGGTTGAGCTCATAGCTCTGCTACAGGTTGAAATGGTTAGATCTCGACTTCCTGCTGCCCCGAGTCTGGAGTAGCGTCAGCTGAAAAAAGTCGACTTGAACGAAGAAACTACGGTTATGAGTGGAAAAAAATAATACTGCAGCTTTTTTAAAATCTTTTTTTTTTATTTTTTATTCCTAAACATTCCCAATACCCTTTTCGTTCCATTAAACTAAACGACTTTGCGCTTCTTACACTCTTCACTCGACACCGTCCTTTCAGCTTTACTGGAGTTACTGTAATTAATACGTTATGCTTTAAAATAAATAAAAGTATAAGACCGAGACGGTGGCTCAGTGAGACAGCTGGTTAGAATGCTCACATCACAACTTTTTTTCTTTTCTTCTTCTACCCAACAGGACTCGTGTGCTCAGCTGTGTCCTCTGGAATTATGATGTAAAATTATTAACCAAAGGAAAGAAAAAAAAAACAAAAAAAAACCTTGTCTGAATATGCAAAATAAACCCAATACAGGCACAAAAAAGATTAATATTTGCGTTAATCCTATTTGCTTGTGCCTCTGTATTCTCAGCTCAGCTCGCTTGCATAGAAATACAATTAAACATCTGAGACTTTGATTACTTTCCCTGAATAAATACCAGAGGTGTGATTTGCAGGTAGACGGCTGATTGATTACATTTTTGGCCACTGCAATTTCGATTTGATTCAATATTGATATATAGGTTTACAGTCTGATTTATTACAAGCAGCTACAGTATATTTCTTACAGGTTTTTTAAATGTTGTGTAAGTTGCTGATTATTTAAATGTAATGTATCATACAAATAAGAATAATCTGTTTTTTGGAAGACAAGATTGTCTATATACAAGAAAAAGATTATTCTTATTTGTAAATGCTGGTATTGTACCTTTCCCATACCGACCGCTCATAAACGGTGAAAAAGAAGCGATACTGTATTTTTTCAAAAGCTTTTCAGGAGATTTCAGTCTGTTCAGATTTCAGGAAAAGAATGCAGACATTTTGTCTGGTTAAATACTAAAGATGGGGGAAAGAGCAAATTATTAAGTAATGTTATTGCGATTCTTTTGTTTGGCAATTCATGTATAATCGCCACACTGAATCCAATACTGATTCTTTAAAATACGTTTTGAATTTATCGGTGTTCACATTCGAAGGTGAAAAATGTTGCAGTTTGTCTAGAATCCTGCAGGTGGAGCTCTCTAAACTTAACATGGCGCAGCATCCTGTATGGTAGGAGCAAATTATTCACCAAGTTTGTTTAGAATAAAAAAAAAGAAAGAAAAAAAGAAAATTATTGAATATTATTGAATCTAGACTTTCATAAAATCGTAATATTTACAGAACCGCAATACAAATTGAATCGGCACCTAGATATCGGGTTTATCTATCCGATCACATTCCCTTGATTATTACACGGCACAAAATGTACACATCCACGTGCAGTCACATTAGTGTTTAAATCGCACTGATCCGGTCAAGTGAAAGAGAAAAAAAAAATACAGCTGTGATGTGAGCCAGACAGATGCATTTCCAGGAACACGGAATTATCTAGTGATGATTGGATGCAATTCAAATTCTTTATAACCGTTAACTGGATTGTTAGTCAGTTTGGTGAGAATAACAAAAAGTGGGAAGGGTTTGGGAGGTCAATAAGTGAACCCTCAGTAAAATCAGCCGAACAGCCCAGACTAACAGTGCGCTCTGGTTCCTCCAGCTTCGAATCGTACACTGTTAAAGGAATTCTCCTACATGGTTTCAACCAAATCTCATGGATGTGTCATTAGAACAAACTAACTTTTTTTTCATGTTTACTCACAACTCACTTATAACAGAACAAGTTTTAGCATTGCAGTAAATATTATAATTGCACGACTGGATACCGCGACTCCAGCTTAGGGCCATGAATAACCCGAATATATCTGTTTTGTGAAAGTGTGTTTTTAAAGAATGCTTCAAAAACAATTCTAGAGTGAAGGATCGTCGTGAGTCCTCATGGTTTTATGGTTCTCGGGTGCCATCAAATACTTACTGACTCCATAGTCAACTGCTCTGAGGCAGGTCTACTGTAAGTGAACAGGATTCCCTTTAAAGCTCAGGTCCTGAATGTTGTAGTGCTCTAACAAATGTGATTCAATTAGTCGGCTAATTAACAGGGAACACGGAAACATGCGGAATTCTTCAGGACCAAGGATGGGGAGCTGTATAGAAGAAGAAGAAGAAGAAGAAAAAAAAGAGATAACATGTAGAACTTCTAATGTGTGTTAATTACATTAGAGTGAAGGTTGAAAGATTGCTGGAGATTTCCTTTAAGTTCATTCTGCTAAATTTGCTATTAATTCCCAAACAGCCAATCCGCTTCCTGGAGGTCGACTTTCCGAGCGTAATGTATTGGAATAATCTGATTTCTCAGTACCTTCAGGAGGACATGACTAGGTGAATCAGCTGTATTCACACTACACCGTGTAGGAAAGTCGATCTCCAGGTAAAGCGTTGGTGCAATTACTATACGAGTACAACACCCCATCTTTCCTTCATCGTTTTTTCCCTCCTTCTCTCCGTCTCACTGGCCGAGGAAGTCGATGCTGGCCTTGACGGTGCGGTTGGTAGCCACGTCGATGGCCATTGCTCGGATCTCGGTGTCGCCGAACTGCATGAGCGTCTGGATCTCGCGGCGTACCCCAGGCGCCGGACACTCTGTGCCGCTGACGTCGAGGCGCAGGGTGCCACACTTCCGCACGCCCGCATCCGAGATGAAGCCCACGCGCTCCCGCTCTGAGCAATACACGTGGATGACGATGACCTGCTGCGAGGGCTTGGCCGGCGTGTAGCTGCGCTTCACCGTTTCCCCCAGCGCCACCGACTGGTCGGCTGATATGAACGTGTCGAAGACATCGGTGCACCAGCGTGTGCCGTCGCGGACCAGCAGCTTCTCGGGCGGGTGCTTCCCCTCCACGAAGCGGTTGAGCACCCCCACGCCGTAGGTGAGCGGCGAGCGGCGGACCTTGATCACGCTCGGGTCCAGGCCGAACAGCACGGCTCCCTTCAGGATGGTCAGACCCACGTCGTGCGGGATGATGACGCGGCTCTGGCCCTGCAACATGTCCTGCACCGCCTTCTGCAGGAGCGGCGACTCGGCAAAACCGCCCACCAAGAACAGGAACTTGATGTTGGTTACCTCGGGCCTCTCAAACAGCTCCTCTGTGATGAAGATAAAAACAGGAATTTACAAATTTACCCCAAAATTTCTACCAATCATCTTGCATTAAATAGTTTTTTTTATAGCATGAAATCATAATGGATAATAGGGCTGGGCGATATGGCTGAAAACTGTATCACGATATCAGTGTTTCATATCGGTCGATATCGATAATTATTGA
>JAOTQY010000002.1:20107587-20117912 GCA_026413445.1 Dolichallabes microphthalmus
TTTACCCCGCTGGGATGCGCACGTACAAACCAGGCATGGCAAGGCGGAAACAATATTAAACAGACCTCACATTTTAAATGAATTGTTTTAAAATAAAACACAGTGGCTCACGCAGGTTTGTGATTCGAGCGGCGCTGCTCAAGTTGGTCCCGAGCCCCAAATAAACCAGATCAACTCTGCGCTATCCGGATAGTCGCGCTGCGCTGTCCACCGGGCCGCGCAGATATCTGGTTCAATCGGGTGTAAAAACAATAAAAACACACGCGACACTCTAGAGCTGGAAGTGCGCATGCGCCTTTTGCCCTTCTACGGCAAGCCCCGAGGGGATAAAAACCTCACACACACACATATGTACCTCACGAGCACCTGTGCATCTAACATTAGCACAATATAACAAAATCACATTAGGTCCGTTACACATCCAATCGAATATGGCCAAAGTAAAAAAATGCGGCAAACCTCAGCAATTCCCAGTTTCAATAAAATGACATTATGTAAAACAGTTTCTTTGTGTTTGAATTTTAATTTATGCATTTTCAGATACAGATTGCTATATTGTGATATACATCGTTATCGAGGTAGAATATGGCTTCTACCGTGATAGAAGATTTTGGTTATATCGCCCACCCCTATAGACCAACACAACGTGGCGCATAATGATGAACTGGAAAGAAAATTATACATCGTTTTCAATTTTTCTTTACAAATAAAAATCTGAAGAGTTAAAAATGCTTTGCATTTCTATTAAGACGCTTTTACTCTGATCTATCATTTTCCTTTCATTTGCCATTTTGTGTTGGTCCACCACATACAGTACAATCCCAATAAAATACATTTACTTTGTAGTTATAACATGACAAAACGTGGGTATGAATACTGTATATAAGGCACTGTATATTTACTGTAGTGTACAAAAGAAATGAGGAAGCTCCGTCCTGAGGTTTAGGGTGACTATATGGTACGGCTCCCCGATCGATGAGCTCATCCCTCTACCAGGTGACACAGCGTCTCTCTGGGGCAGTAAAAAAAATCAATAAAAAAAAATCTGGATCTGCTGATATAATCAGGTTTCAGATATCAGACCTGACACCAGCATCTGCAGGGCAAACTGATTTACAAACTGTGTTTAAAACGGAGAAAGCAATGATGTCGTCCTTCAACAAGCTGTATACTGTACATCAGGAGGGGGTTTCAGTGTTTAGACTAACCCTTTCAGTTCGGTTTTTAAAGCAGCCGGTGCCAGACAGGAATCATTAATTAAGATTAAGTGAAGTTTGATATTTATTTATTGCATGTTTTATTTTATTTACATGTCTTTTCTAATTGTTTCGATTGTTTTTATATGCAAAAATATGATTATAGTGTTGAAAATTGGTAATATTGATAATATTTTTGCATGGCGGGAACGGATTATCTGCATTTACATTATTTCCTATGGGACAATGCGTTTCACAATACGGAATTTCTAGAGAGAGCTGATTGGCCGAGCTCTCTCAGAGGGGAGGGATGGGAGGTACTTAGTGCTCCCGCATTAATCACGGCTCTACAGCCAATCAGGGGCGTCTGTGAGCTCGCGCGCACCGAGGGAGCGGATAGCGCTGTCCTCCGAGTGTGTTACTCCGCCCCTAACGGTGCGTGAGCGAGCAGTTCGAAAAAGATGCGGTCGGCTGGCGTCACGCGGTTCGAAGGAAACACGTGATAGTCTTCGGCCCTCCCGGCTGAATGGTAGTGGTAGCCTTAATGTGGCGCCCCCTAGTGACGGGGAGGAACTGGACACGACTAAATTAGGGAGAAAAGAAAGAAAAAAAGAAAGAAAAAAAGAAAAGAAAAAGAAAAGCTCGCCTCCGGAACGGATTACATTGGGATGCTGAGGTGCCGCTTTAGTTTATGGACTTATAGCCAAGAGAAAGAAAGAAAGAAATGTATAAAATAAATTAATAAATAAAAATTGAACAATTAAAAAAAAAATAATCCAGTATCCTTAAGTTCCTTAAGCTAAATGAGGATTTTCTAGCAAAATAATTATTTAACAAACATGCTTTTAGACATAAAATATGATTCTAAAACTTTGCTTTAAGAGCAATACTGTGCAATATATATAATTATATAAACAATTTCTTACTATTAATCTAAAATGTAACCAGGTGCACATGTCTAATGGAAACCCCTTAAACATCATCTCTGGGTTTATTTTACACAGGTGTGTAAAGCAGGAGGTACAGACCTTGTCCCATACTGGCCCCGACGTTCTCGGTCGGGTTGTAGCCGTTGATGGACATCTTATCGCCGAGGTCGACCATCTGATGTAGGCGGAGCTTGCGGCAGTAGATGGAGGCGGCCTCAGGTTCCAGTGAGATGATGAGCTGTTCGGGGTTGTCTCGTGAAGCCAGACCCGCCTGAACACACCCACAACAACACGAGCAGGAATAATTCAATTCAATTCAATTTTATTTATATAGCGCTTTTAACAAATGGTCACTGTCTCAAAGCAGCTTCACAAAAACAAGACGAGAGCGGTGTCGAACGTTTCACTGTTGGGATGTTAAAGATAACTTGAAAATGACATTATTAGACAGTTCTCTTTCTAGGATTTAACAGATCACAAATCACATACTTTGGATCAAATCAGGGGTTTTGAGTCACACACTGGATAAAGAAGCAAACATTCAAGATTTCCAATGTTTGAATAAAATCTTGAAAGTAAAAATATTTCTCAATAAAATTTTTATATGTAATTAGGTCATGTTTTTTTTTTATTTTTTTTTTTTAGCCAAACTAAATATGTGCACAAGTAATAGAGCTACACTACAGTTATGATTCTAATAATGATATTATTATTATTATTTGCCCTTTATTTCATTGGAGTGAGCGGGTTTTTCTGCGCTGCCTACGTGGGATTTAGGTCAGTGTGATCTGGCAACCCAAATCAATGGAACCTGTTCAAATAAGGATGTGAGCAGGAGGTAAAAAAAAATTGAAAACTGTTTCATGCTCAGTAATGATGCCCAAATATAACCCCATACAGTGGCATTAAGGGTGTAACCCCCCCCCCCCCACACACACACACACACACACACACACAGAGCTCTTCATTACAGACAGGCAGAGTGAGAGAGCTTTACACCAGTGCTCTCTGGAGTGCAGTTCTCCCTTTCCTTCCCTCTCTCTCCGTAATTATCTCTCTCTCTCCTGCTCGTTCTTTATCTCCTTCATACCCTTCCTCCGTGCAAGCATCTAGGACACGGCCACGCCTTACACTCCTCTACACACTGCATGATCTTATGTTCTGTCCTTCCATACGTCCCTTTATCCATCTGTCCATTCACCCAATCCGTCTTTGCTTCCTCCTTTTTTCCCCTCTTTGGGACACAATGCGATGTGATTTCTCAGTGGGTCAGTGCGGCTCTGTGTGCGTGTGTGTGTGTGTGTGTGTGTGTTCTTTATTAATATGGCACAAAAGTGATTTTAGCACCCCTCCCTCATCCTTTTTTCTTTCAAAATTATACTTTTCTCTCTCTCTTCCCCACCACTCATCCTTCCTCTTTTGTTCTCTCATTCAGTCCAGCATACCCTCCCATCTTTCCCTCTCATCCATCTCTCTCTCTCTCTCTCTCTCATGCACTCACCTGCTGATCATCCCTTTACTTTTCTTCCTTTATTTAATCTTTTTTGTCTCTTTCTGTCCATACCTGCTTAATATTCCCTTTCCTCTATCTCGGTCTCCTGCCCCACACACATAGCAGCGCAGCCCGGCAGTGTGTGCATGTGTGTGTGTGTGTGTGTGTGTGTGTGTGTGTGTACATGTGGAGGGGGGGGGGTGTTTCCTGTCTAAGAGAGTGTCCCAAAAGGGTGAGATCACTGTCTATTAAACTACTTATCTCGCTCATCTCATCTTACGTCTTTCTTTCCCTCTCCATTTTATTTATTTTTTTCCCTTTGGCTCCACTTTCGCTCTCTCTCTCTCTCTCTCAGACATTTACTCTCATATCTCCTCCAACTCTCGCGTTTAAAAGATTAGCGCACCGTAGCGCTTTCTCTCAACAGCTTTAAAGAATCCTACAGAAAAAGCCACAGGATGGCTGCAATGCCAAGACCATCCACTAGGGGATGTATTTGCAACAAATACCGAGCTGATAAAATACAAAATAAAATACAAGATACCTTATACGCAGCCTCTCTCATGAACTGCTTTGCCGGCATTTTCCAGATGGCCGGAACGGTGATGACCCATCTGACGTCAGCGTTATCGAACTCCGCCCCCGCCTGGTCGCTCAGCTCCTGCAGCCAATCGAAGCACAGTGTGTGACAGACATAAGGAAAATAATCAACAATCCCTGCGGACAGATAAAAACAGTACAAGGTGAATTACTTTGAGAGCCTGTTCCTTGAAGAAGGCCAGGGCGTAGGCGAATATATCCAAAGCCTTCACTTTCTTCCCGTTGGCTGCGTGGAGGTCGGTGTCGATGGACAGATTCTGGGGAGGAAAACAAACAAGTAAACACACAGGCAAAAAAAAACAACTTGTGATGATTCAGGGTCGGTCAGGATACAGCGCCCCCTAGAGTAGACCGGGTTAAGGGCCTTGTTCAAGGGCTCAACAATGGCAACTTGGCAGTGCTGCAGCTCGAACCGCCGACCTCCAATCAGTAACCCGGTAACCAGCAGCCTTAACCGCTTGAGCCACCACTACCCTATGTACTGTATACATTTTCACTTTAGGTTCAGGTTGATTGGCTCGTGTACTCACTACACTACGGCCCGGACTATTTGGGAACACCGATTAGCCCAATCTGCACGTCTTTGGACTGTGGGAGGAAACCGGAGTACCTGGAGGAAACCCACCAAACCATGCAAACTCCATGCACACAGAGGCGGGAATCGAACCTGGCCGGGAATCGAACTCGGATGCTGGAGATGCAAGGAGACGGTGCTAACCACAACACCACCGTGCCGCCCTCATTAATATCTATACGGCTAAAAACATTCAAAGACAAAAGCACAGGAAGGAAACGAAAGCAAGTTCGCTTTTAAAAAAATTTTTTGAACATAGTCAGGTTATTTTCTAGAAGGAAACTAAGCGATCGTGGCTTTCAAAACAATTTGATTAAAATAAAATGGAAAAAAAAATTCTTGACTAAATTAAATGTCATAATACTAGGGGCCGTTTAAGTCAAACCGGGACTTTCGAACACAGCTATGAGAGTAAAATCCCCCTTTATTTCTCGATATAATCCCCTGCTACACTAATGCACTTATCCCAGTGTTGAAGCGCTGGCCTCCCAGGAATTCCAGACATGTGGAAATGTCTTGGAGCGAGGTCAGGACTGTATGGGGGATGTGGCAATACCTCGCAGCCGAGTTCCTGTAACGTGCAAGTGGCGTTGGTGAATGATTGTGTGTAGAGTTCACACAGACGGATATCTGTTGATTTGCAGGGATCAGGCAGTGGGTTTCAGGAACGTCTGATCAGGGACCTTCTTTAAAACGCCTGCACCATTCAAATGTTTGTCTCATCACTGTAGTGTGCTTGAAGCTTTCTGTAAATACAGTTCATTACGGGGCCTGGTACAGCGTGAACTTCCCACAAAGCATTTTTTTCTGTGTGTGTGTGTGTGTGTGTGTGTGTGCGTCCTCGCAGGCGTACCGCAGTCGTGTGAAGTTTCATTTTAAACTTCTCCAGGTAGAGCCACTGCTTTGACTCGGTGGGGTCCAGGTCGTGGTAGAAGTCTCTCGCCGCGTAACCAAAGCTGTGGAACTTCTTGTCGGGACTCAGCAGAATGGTGGTCGGCGTCTTCTGATTGGACACGCCCGGGTCTCCACCCTCCCAGCGCCTACGTAGCAACAGGAACACATCCACCGACCGGGAATTAGTATTAGTACATTTCCTACATGACAACTTTAACACCTTACACATCGTATACATCATCATATACTGTACGTTAGCACCTAATGGATCAGAAACACTTTCTAAAAACAATACTGTAATAAATGAGATACAAATTTCATTTGTTGTTTGCTCGCGGGGGGCCTGGAGCCTATCCCAGGAGACAGGAGGCATGAGGCAGGGTACACCCCGGACAGGAAGCCAATCCGTCACAATTCGGGAACGCCAGTTAGCCTAATCTGCATGTCTTTGGACTGTGGGAGGAAACCGGAGAACCCCGGAGGAAACCTAACCAAGCACTGGGAGACCACGCACACAGATTCTGAGGTGGGAATCGAACCCGGAACCTGAAGGTGCAAGTTGCCACGGCGCTGCCTAATTCTTATTCTACTGTATAACCTTCTTTATCTGCCGGACAAACCCTCATTGAAAAGTTATTATATATTTGGGGAACATCCTGTTCCCACACTGTTTTTAAAACCGTGAGCACGTCAGATACTTTGGCAGACGTTCCTCAGGAAGGATGGATGATGCCACGGCGTTGAGCGAAGCCATGTTTCCGCTACGATTAGTCCGGATTCTGAACCTCCAGTCTGATTCTGGGTCGAGTTCTCGGTGAACCGCAGAAAGTCCTCGTTAAAGTTTGTTTCATCTACAGCAGCTCCGAGCTCTGCGCGTGTGTGTCTGTGATCCGTGCCAGCGTTCTGTCCTCGGAGGTAGAACTAAAGACTCGGGGCAATAGACGACTGAATGAGCATGCTGTGTTTGTGCGTGTCGCACGCACACACACAGTCCTGACTCAGAACAGGAAACACTTTAACTGACCTTTTGTTGGGATGGATTTTTGATGTGCTACTATTTTTTCCCTGCAAACTGCAGCTCATCACATCTGTATTCTGTCGGTGCAGCGGAATCTTTAAACCCACTCTGTTACACCATTCTGCTTGTTACCACCAACATCGCATCCTCTATCGTCACAGCCGTACTGAAACACTAAAATGGAATTTGCTCGACTTTAATGGGGAGTTATTACGCAGAACTCACTTTTTTAGTCCCGTTTAGACATTCAGATGGGTCTCCAGGGTGTGTACACTAATGAAAAAGCACGAGAGAACATGTGCATTTGCATTTTTTGCACTGCTTGGGGCTTAAACAAGCTAATTAGACTTCCCCAGCTGATGTGACCTCATATAAGAAGATCGTCCTTCCCTAAATTATCCCTCTGTCTGGGGTTTGTGGAGGGGTGTGGCTCAGCACTAGTACATTTACACAGACACTAAAACTGCATGGTCTTAAGACAACTGCAACAGAGGGAGTTTGGCGCATTTCAGCCGGAGCTTTAACACACACTCACTGTCTTAACTTATGTAACATACGGGACCTTTAAGCCAAAAAGTATTTAAAAAAAAGTCATTATGACATACTTTTGTGGATGTTTCAAATTTATGAGTTTATACCGGCTGTATTTCATTCAAATGCTAACTAAAAAACAAGCGGTGTTCAAGTCAAACCGGGACTTTTGATTGTGTAGAATAAACAAAACAGAACAAAAAAACTTCATTTGTTTCTCTATATAATCCCCTGCTGCACTAACGCTCTAATCACAGTGTTTCACTAGTGCTTGGACACCATCAAGGTAGAAAGTTTTCTCGGTAATCCGGAGTCATGACCTGTCTGATTCACGTCTGAAACTCTGGCCTCCCAGGAATTCCTTTAATGCCCCAAACATGTAGAAATGTCCTGCAATAACATAACACCTTGTGTGAGCAAACTAGGCCATGTTTTTTTTCCCCCCATTAAAAGGATAGAACTTGATAGGTAGTTCCTGGGAGGCCGGCGTTTCAGACAAGAAAAGATGCGGTCGGCTGGTATCACGGGTTCGGAGGAAACATGTGATAGTCTTCGGCCCTCCCGACTGAGTGGTAGTAGTAGCCTTAATGTGGGAGCCCCCCCTAGTGACGGGGAGGAATTGGACACGAATAAAAATTAGGGAGATAACTGGGGAAACCCCCCTCCCCCACTCACTCAATCAAGTGCTTTATTTGTTTATGGATCGTTTGCGCTAATGTAATTATTCTTTTATGCCGTCACTAGCTGAACCCTGGAATCTCAAATCTGCTTCTTTATTTAACCGCATTAATGAGCCAATCAGGATGTGATCATTTGTGAGATATTTTAATTTTAAAACATAGTGCGTTAAACCTTTTCAATATGTGGTACATGAAATAGTTCAGAAAATTCACTTTGTCTCCAATTATATATATTTGTTCAATTGTAAAACATCACTAGATTACTTGAACAAATCAAGACCTGATTTTTTTCTTTTGGCTTAGGCTTAAACACGCTAATTGGAATTCCGCCCCCTAATGTGACCTCATATAAGAGGATAACCCTCACCTGCAAAGTTTAGGGGTTAGAAATAGAGAATTCCAAACATTATTTACATTCCTGACTAATGCCAGTTACTGGAATGCCATCTGTCTATCCGTATACAACACCTCGTCTCTTTATTATCCTGTTCAGCTGTTTGTTTATCTGTCTGAGGAAATTCACTGGTGTCGAACTGACCTCTGGGGGCAAAGGGGTCAAAGGTCAGGTTAACTCTGGGGTGCAGATGATTGGCTGGTTTCGGGTATGCACGCCCACGCCACCCCCACCCCCTCTCTCTATCTCTCACACACACTCACACACACACACACACACACACACACACACACAGGTGTCTATAAATAAATCTGTAATAGAGTGTGCAGGTGCTTAAAGAGACAAATGAGAAAGACTGAAATAGAGACTGAACCAGAAGCTGGGTTAAAACGGTACACTAATGCATTAGAGAAAAAACAGAGAGAGAGAGAGAGAGAGAGAGAGAGCGATGGAGAGGAACTGAAGAAACTGCACGAAAGGAAGACTGCTGATTTATTCACGCCTTATTTTATATTTATAGCAGCCATGAAATGAGCCCAAACTCGTCTTTGTTGTCATGGCGACAGAACGAGGTCATCCCAAGGCTCTGACATCACTGGTTCTTGATTCCAGACCAGCATTATTTTGTTCCGCATCCCGAATGCCAGGTCAGTTTGAACTGGAAGAGGGAGGAAAAGCTCCAGACTGAACGGTTTCCTGTAAAGGAGCCGTCGCTCTCGTCACCTGGCCGGGTTCCTCTCACCTCATGGTGTGGATGCACTCCGGCTCTTTAGTGAAAGCGTAGGCATAGCCGCTGGACGTGGTGCCGAAGTCGATGGCTACTACCACCACGAAGGAGTGACTCGCCGGCTCGTTCTGCTCCGCATCCTTCTACAGAGACGAGAGAGAGAGAGAGAGAGAGAGAGAGAGAGAGAGAGAGAGTTAATTCTCACACTACACAATGCCTTATAACGTTCCTCTCTGCAAATGTTATTATTCTTTCATCTTAAAATTTCGACTAGAAGTGTCACTTGCAATAACACTTATTACAAATGTGTGCGCACGTGTCTAAAAAAAGCTCCCGTTAACTACTGTTATTATCACAGCCCCAGAGAACGCGGCTCACCATTATGTGTGTAGGAGAGAGAGGCGTGATGCCGGGGTCGCCAATACTCTTTGCTGGCGACGGGGCAGCCATTGCATCTGAAAAAACAAAACAAAACACACACATTAATCAGATTAATGGTCGAGTTCGACTGTAAGTGTGACATGCAAGATGTCGGCTGACCCGAAACGCGTATCGACCAATCAGAAAGCAGCTTTGTGTGAATGCGGTATCATGTTGCATGTTCTGTCCATCCGTACTGTAAATATCCATCCAGCTAACAATCCACATCTATCTGTTCACCATCTCGTCTCGATCAAGCTATCCATCCATATCTGTCTCTCCGTCTGTCCCTATCCATACACTCGTCTAGACGCATCTACAGAGGACATTGAACCCCCTGATAATTTCACTTGATCTGGCAGCTGCGTACCACACGTCCTTGTGAAAATGCTCCACATTCATCAAACATTCATCAGTCATTCCACAGGATTTGGATTTGGACAGGATTTAGACCTGGGCTCCGACTCGGCCATTCCAGAGCGCTGATCATCATCTTCTGAAGCTGCTGCTTTGTTGATTTAGATTTGTGCTTTGGATCGTTCTGAACAGTGATTTTTTTTCTTCTCTCTTCATTTTCAGCTGTCTGATAGAAGTCTTCAGATTTTATGCCAGAACAGATGATTCCCTCCACTGTTTCTTGCCAGCTGAAAAGACGTAGCATCAGAGGGAGCACAGTTGCTCTCGCCATGGGTATGATGTTCTCCGGGTAATATGTTGTCTTTTTAGTTTTAATAATATTCCTAAAAAGTTACAACTTGGTCTCATCATAATACAGTGGTGTGAAAAACTATTCGCCCCCTCCTGATTTCTTATTCTTTTGCATGTTTGTCACACAAAATGTTTCTGATCATCAAACACATTTAACTATTA
>JAOTQY010000002.1:20216451-20228115 GCA_026413445.1 Dolichallabes microphthalmus
AGGCATGGTGGCCACACCCCCTCTACTGACAAAAAGGCAGGCATGGTGGCCACACCCCCTCTACTGACAAAAAGGCACAGTGGCCACACCCCCTCTACTGTCAGACTGGCACAGTGGCCACACCCCCTCTACTGACAGACAGGCACGTGGCAACGCCCCCTTTACTGACAGACAGGCACGGTGGCCACTCGCCTTTACTGACACACAGGCAAAGAGGCCACACCTACTTCCCTGGGCCTGACTAGCACAGTGGCCACACCCTCTTTACTGACAAAAAGGCAGGTACGGTGGCCACACCCCCTTTACTGAGGCAGGCACAGTGGCCACACCCCTTTACTGAGGCAGGCACAGTGGCCACACCCCTTTACTGACAGACAGGCAAAGAGGCCACCCCCCCCCCTTCACTTGGATAAGTAAAGAGACCACACCTCCTTTACTGGGACTGAAGCACAGATAGCACATTTTCACGCAGACATGCAAAAGGCCACACCTCTATTACTGACGGACAGGCATAGAATACACACTTTCACTAGGACGAAAAGAACAAAAAAAAAACAAAACAACCACCAACACCTCCTAAACTGACTGACAGGCACAAAGGTCACACCTCCTTCACTGTGACAAGCAAACAGGCCACACCTCCAATACTGGGATTGACAGACACAGAAACACTGAGGGAAAGTGCCAAAGGAAACTCACTTGATGTTTGTAAATAACAGTACATTATTAATAAAAAAAAGTACATTTGTTATTTACTTGTGACTGCATTCCATCTTCTGGCTGATTTTGTCGTATTGAATGGGTGCACCTCTGTATTGTAAATATCGCCACTGGTAGATCTTTATGAACCTAAAAACGTAACTTGTCCCCCATTAGGACTAAAAATCTTCAAAACCTTCATTCCCCGTCTCTGTCCACAGTCTTTTCATGGCACCTAAATAATTTCTATTACCTGCAGCAATACTGTGATTGTGAGGTTTCACAAAGACTGCTGGGTAATTTCTACCAACCATTCAGCCAGGATCAATATAAACTGTCTTCCTCAGCGAGGAGGCAAAAGTGGGGCTGCAGTGTGAAAAGGCTCTGGCTGTACACAGAGTAATATAGCAGTGCAGGAAAGCACACACTGTATTATTTAATGCTTTAGACTGGTTTGACCTAAATTAGAGCGTAAATATGTATTGAACCCCAAGTTTAACTTAAACCTGACCAAACAGGCACACTACCTGGATTTACATGCAGGAGCGCCTTAAGGTTCAGTTTCTGCACCGTGTTCCTTTTCACCCATTGGGCCAATTCGGCTTTTTAAAGTATTGCATGGCGGCAGAAGAAAAAGCTTTTGGACTGGTTGTTTAGCTGAACCAATCAGTGCAGGAGATTGAGCGACGCTCCATGGGATTCTCCAGAGCATGCATGTGTACACATCGCATTTCATTTCACTTTTAAACTTTTGCTCATCTGCTGTTTTGGCAGCTGATTGGTTGAGGAGAGCAGATTCGCGACAGCCTGAAAATGGTACATAATCTGTTTGGCTACATACCGTCTTAGTAAACAGTATGATAACGATACTGGAAGGCAGTATAATATTTATATATCCTCTTGAGACCTAAACTTCCTCATATGACATGACATTTTCTCCAAATTCATATATGTCTAAATATAGATCCTTGACAATCAGTCAGAAGAAATTGCAATGCACAAGAGTAGAGTCTGGGTCTCTCCAGGAGGATATGGTTTTAGAATTTATCTATGGTAGACATTTTTCCAATATACTCTCACTTCCAGTTTTATTTATTCCTCTTTAACTTCTTACAAACACAGACCATTGGAAACCTCCTTGTATGGATAGTTATTTTTATTTCACAAGCGCAATGTATGCCCATTCGCCAGTATCTTTGGCTATAGACTTTGCAGTATTATTTGACCACAAATGGGTTTTAGATCCCAGTTTACATTTACATTAACTGAGTTTTATTAAACGTTGCTTACAAGTCATAAAAATACACAGAATACAGTTAAGCTTACTTCAAAAGGCCTATCAGTGTCATAAGCATTTGATTAAATCAATAGTGGGGTTCAGGGTCCCCAGGGCTCAATGAGGCAAAGCTAAGGAATCTGTTTTTTCTCCCCCCTTACAGCAATGAAAATCACAATCCAATGTCGTGCAAGTTATTATATTTACCATCAAGTGCTTATGGTGTAGTTACTACTGTAGCTTTTGAATTGACAAAGTGACCTCAATTTCATTAAAAAAAAAAAAAAAAAAAGTTCTGTCACTGGAAATGTTAGGAATGAAAAGTCCCGTGGCTTCAATAAAATACCAAAATGTTCACAAAATAAGTCTGTACCAAAGTATATTGATTTTACTTTACAGTTAAAGGAGTCGCTCTTGGCAATAAGTTTGTGATAAATGAGAAGGCATTCAATCTGATTCAGGTTTGATCTGATTCATGCTGTCATCTCGGCTCACGGTCCACAGTCCATGTCCCTCCTATGAAGCGCATTTATAGCAGAAACAGCACTGAATTGGTCCTTTAGTGGTGTCTTTATCAGCCCCTGCTCTACTCATTTATTCATATAAACAGCACAATGCATTACATGGACACAAGGTAGAAGTAAGAAATAATTTAGTCCTTACATACATTTCACTGATCACTAAATAGCTTCCAGTTGGTGTTTATGTCCATTTAAAAAATCTTAAAACAGGTCACATTGGCTCTCTTGTGTAACTCGTGCTGGTCTATACTGCATGTTCAATTGAACTATGTCTTTAATTCAACATTTTTGATTTTGAGCCAGTTTTTTTTTTTTAAACATTTTTTTCCCTTTTTTTTTTTTTACAGTACCTTGAGCGATAAAGTTCTTCTCGAATTTCTGCAAGAACTCCAAATACAGCAGATCATCAGAAGTCAAAGCTTCTTCTCCTACCACAGCCTTCATCGCCTGCACGTCCTTACCTATAGCATAGCATGCATACTGAGAAGGAGAAAAGAAAAGGACCAGAAGTCACAAGGTCAAGACAACTGGGATTCATGGGGGGGAAAAAAAAAAAAAAAAAAACTAAAATCACAGCTAGCTTACCAGTTGGTTAGAGACGTCAGAGTGATCTTTGCGAGTCATGCCCTCCCCGATGGCAGACTTCATCAGACGTGACAAGGATGGCAGGACGTTGATTGGAGGATACACCTTGAAAAGGTCAAACACATGCCGGTATGAGAGGGAAAAAGAAAAAAAAAAATTGTGATTCTGGGATGGTTCAAAGCAAGGTATGGATGTTTATTAAGCTTAATGTAATAATGTATAATAATATAAGAGCTTCTTGTTGCTGAAAAACAGTCTTACCACACATCACACTATTCTCTTAGAACATGCACAAAAAAAGGGAACCAGGGAACACTTAGTCCTGGTTTGACTTGAACCTTACATACACATATAAGGGGCGTTCAAGTCAAACTGGGACCAAGTGTTCCTTTTTTTTTTTTGAGCAGTATAGTTTTTGGTTCCTAAAAGATTAAACTGTCCAGTTTTCTGAGGTTTGGTAGAACAAATTGATTTATGTTTTGGGAATGTTTTTTTTTTTACGTTCTGGGAATGTTTCAAATAGTTGCCTTATTTTTTTTTTCTACACAAACATAGGTAGCAAGTAAAAATCGGAAAAAGAAGGGAAAATTTTAAAAAAAAGGATTGGGGGGAAGTGGGAATGGAGGTCTGACCCAGTTACACTTCCTTAGCGTTATCCACTTGTGACCACATCATCCAAGACGTCCGGGGATGAGTCTATTAGTAAATACGGCGTGTGTGTGTGTGTGTGTGTGTACTGTATGTGTGCCTTCCATGAGGAATCTCACCTGTCTGTTGTGCAGCTGCCGGTCTACATAGACCTGACCCTCTGTGATGTACCCGGTCAGATCAGGAATTGGATGAGTGATATCTGCAAATTTACAGAACGTTATAAGTCAAGAAAGCAGAAACAGTAGAACTGAATGAAAACTGCATGCGCATTCTCGGGCAGTTGCATAGCTTTGGTGGCACATGGTGGCATGCCATACAACTGATTTCACCACATATTGATTCAGAGCGCATCAGATGAAACGTTTACAAAATCCTGACCATTTTAAGGGCTGGCCGTTCTTAGAAGAGCAGTCTACTCTAAAAGACGGCGATATATATGCAGTATAATGGAGACAGAGAGCTTTTCTAATATGGCTATAACGGGGGGGGGAACCCATTCAGAAACCAATGCTGATCTTTAACAAGGATGTTTCTATAGTAACAGAAGAAACGGAGAATGCTCATCTCTGTTTTTGTGCGTGAAGAATCGATAGAGAAGCATCACCTCGCTCACAAACTGCTCTGTTGGTAGCATGTGAGGCTTCAGCAATACCTGTGGTGAAGCTAAAGTTGAAGGCCGGGGATAATTTGGCCTTTATTGCAGCACATTTGATTACTGATTGGCCAGTTGAATGTGCTGATGTGTATGTGTGTGTGTGTGTGTGTGTGTGTGTGCGCGCATGTGTCGCTGTCATTGGAAATGGTGATGATTGCACACTGGGTGCTGGCAGTCTGGAAGTGTGTGGTTCAGTCATTAGGCCTCTTCAGGATGTGTGCGAGTGTGTGTGTGTGTGTGTGCCATCATTAGAAATGGTCAGGGTGGAGACAGGGAATGGAAAGTGTCTGTTTGTGTATATGTCTCTGAGTGTGTACCGTCATTAGGCATGGTGAGGATGGGGATCTGTGTGATTGATCCATTTCTGCCTTCCACTCTGCCAGCTCGCTCGTAAATCGTTGCCAGATCGGTGTACATGTAACCAGGGAAACCACGCCGGCCGGGCACCTCCTCACGAGCAGCCGACACCTACACACAATTGTACGACGCAAGTATTAATTATGAGGACTAATTGTTTACACCAATGGTGACAAAAACACAAACCCGTTACTCATAATAGGCCTGTTTTGTTTCATTTTATTCTCATCCACAGACATACAATAAAACCAACAAGGAACCATATCAGTTAAAAAATTTTTTTTTAAATCTCACTTTGGTGTACAATTTGAGATCATATTTAGGTAAAAAATACATTAAGTATATGAGGTTCTCAGTCAAAGAGCTGAGACTGGTTCATCTTTAACGTTTAAAGAACCTTTCATGGAGTGGGGTTGCTAGAGAACATGTTTAGATTTCCATGAATGGCTGCTTTAATACACATTCCAGATGATTTTACACACATGTAAAAATGTGATTTTCAGCGACTCTGTGATGGCGTGAATGTCTGCGAAGGTCAGCCATCAATAGAGCCTGTACTTCTCTTTCTGGGATGTTTTGGTCTATAACCACTTAAATACCTCCGTTGGCATTAACATTTTACTTACTTTCCTATTCATCACACTTAAATAACACACCGTGATTAGCCTTTGTGAATGGGTTGGCTCACTTTGAAAACCTTGCAGTAAATGAACACATCTAAAACAGTCTTACTTCACAGAACTAATGACCTTACTTTACAGCAAGTTCTTAAAGACTAAAGTGCAGTCTTCAAACTCATTAAGCTGTGTATATATACGGTACAACCTTACAGAGGATTTTGCAGAAGGTTTGCGGCCAGGTGGGACAGAAATATTGCACTGTTAAGCTTTAACTTCCATGTGCTCTTTTCAAACATTCAGTACATGAACTAATTTCATGTTAAATGAGAATTCATTAAAATGTATTTCTTACAGTGATTTAATTTTACCGCATTATGTTTTTAAGTTATACTCTAAAAGGTTAAATATTGCCATTTACTTGGAAAATATAAACGGTTATTCAAAATAGCGGTCATGTGAAGTCATTAATCACCACATACAGGTTGTTCCCGACTTGTGAACGACTTCTGTTCCGGGAGCCGGTTCATAAGTTCGATTTGTTCTTAAGTCTGACGAAGTACCTCTAGAACACGAATATACAATGTGAAGCGTATTAATCTACTTGATTAACTCTGTCCCCTTTTCCCACACTGCCATCATGTGGCAAAAACCATAGTCATCGCCTAAGGAAATGTACCTCACATTCACATGTCAAATGTGTGTCGTCTCTACGCCTTTAAATTTTGAGGGGAATCCCTGATGCCATTTTTTCTCAGAGCTGTTTTCCACTTATCATGCTTCTGGACTGGTCCATTGAAACCAGTAAGGCTGACTCATTTCTCCTGTAAAAGGTAGTTTATAAGTTTATAAATAAGGAGGACATAAAAGGATACACCTTAACACTTGACAGTCAGTACTTTCAAACGCTCATAAAGAGGTGGAGAATAAGAGGTTCTGTTGATACTAAGTCACAGTCAGGCAGACCAAGTAAGATTTCTCTCAGTACTCTGTTTGGGATGCCTACGGAAAACCCACAAACAACTTTGAGAGACATACAGGTGGGTCTGAAAAAAGGTTGTTGTTTCAAGGAGCACAATAAGGAGGTACTTGAACAAAATGACCTGCATGGCTGAGTTGCCAGGAGAAAGCCATTACTGTGCCCATGCCATAAAAAGGCCCGGTAGAGTCCATGCTTCCTGGGTTACCTCTACCCATCTTCACCCAAATTAGTTTTTTCTTCTCTCTCAGTGCAGATTGTGGCACATATTAAAACTGTTACCGGTCTTTCATCCATATTTGTTTATTTATTCCATCTTATAGCACTTCTTGAAAGTTTATTCTTACTCTTGCGAGAGTTGTCCTGAGCGTTCAGTTGGCCTTAGTTGGAGTGACAAGTCGTGTAGTCTGTGATCATAAAGTTTATGATCTACCATTTTTGAGTCGGCTTAAAAATGTATCTGTGGTAGCAAATCAGTGTACACTCCCGGTCTTTTCAAGACCTTCTAGGATTGTGAAAGTCATGTAGTATATCCTCAATTTTTAGACATTTTCTTTCTTTCTTTTTTTTAAATCTTATTTGTCAAAAACATCGAAGCTTCTCACAGCACAGGTAGTGTTCTACAGGGTTTAATCTGAGGGCTCTTTTTTATTGCAAGGTTAGTTCTATGTCTGTATTTTTAAATCAAATACTTCCACAGATACAATGACCGGACTTATTTCCTTATATACGGTATATTAAACATCAAGACAAATAATAGGAACTCGTTACCTTAGTTGTAAATTTCTTTATGTATACTCAAATTATGCATGCTAGCATGAGTCAGCAGATAAGGCAAGATATTATGGAGATTATTCATTCTTTTCTACCAGTGAGAAAAACAATAATGGGTCAAAATCCAGAATCATCAAACGTTAAAAAGGTTCCTCACTCATAAAAAGTCATTTCTAGCATATTTAAGCCAGACATTTAATCTGTTTAAACCTCAGTTGAATGTTTCAGAATGATCTCCTTTTATTCCCTTGTGCAGCTTAGATCATCTTACATTTCATCCCTGAGATCCAAGTAATTTCTGCCATCTTCTATTTGGGACTAATACAGAGGATATAACACAATAGAGCTAATCACCCTGCCTAGTGCTCTGAAAAATTGAGCAGAAAAGCATTTAAGCCAAAGAAAAGCTTAAATGTTTCTTGTTTTGGCTGCTTTAAATAATTGCATTCCACAGTGGTCCACCTGACCCACACATTTAACCTGGCCTAGGATTTATGCTCAATGCACTTCCCGTCCTCTTTTTAAAAAAAATCTGGGCTTGGAACTGTCACTATGGATGCCCTATAACCTTGTGGCTGGCTTTCAGGGACAAAACAAAAACAAAAAACAAACAATGAAAGTACTGGCACACTTGGCTGTATTTAGGTGTGTGGGCAGCCATTAAGGGAAAAAGTTCTCGCTTATTCATTTATGCATATCATTAAAATATTCTCTCAGTTACTTGTCTTGCGTACTCCGCTATTAACATAAGCCCTATTCATGCGCCTGCTAGTTCACGCGAAGATAAGACACTTTATAACAATCAAATTTTTAAAATAGTTTATTTAACCTCTGACTTTCATAAAAGTAGTTATGTTATTAGAGGGGGTGGGGGGGGACCTCCAGGTTATTGATATTCCTGAATTTGAGTTCATTGTTGAACATCTTTCACACCTTCATTCAACTTGTGGAAAGTCCTTCATATAAAATAATCTCTTTTCTTTAAAAGGGGTCAAAAGATTGCGGCCTCCGCTCAAGTCTCGACCTTCGCGTTTACAAAAGGTTACATTGCTTTCTGAGTGGTTAAAGACAAAACCAGGCCAGTGTGTGTGTACACTACAGGCTTTATTGATGCGGCTAACATCTTCCAAGGTTACCGTTGTACGCTAGCAGGCGGCTGTGCTTTCACATACATCTCAACTATTTGGAATGCGTATTGTGGATTTGGCCCAGTAAAATATGAAAACGTGATGGGCAAAACGAATATAACTGGCTTAAAAGAGAAAGGCAAGCAAGGCCTGCTATGAAGAAAAAAGAAGAAAATACATCTATTCAAAACACTCTTTCAGTAAGCATCAAACGATAATTGCGGTATTTCCACGAGGCCGAAGAATGTTTTAGCCTTTATAGGACGGAAGGAATGTTTAATCCCGTATATTCCCCCCACCCCCCCCCGCCCCTCTCATGTGAATTGTGCTAAATTCTGGTTAGTGGTTGTTCATACTTTCCACTTCCACTAGGAAATTACCTTCCGTCTGTTTAGACCAGGATTGTCCCTCATGAACGCTCGTCATCGTCACGGCTCTTAAGCAGACTAAGAGGCATGTGCTTTCGTGGCTAAATGTGATATTGCATGTTTATGGAGTGGCAGATGTTTTGTGGAATCCCTCCATTATAAACCCTCGAGTCGAGATGTCTCGCAGAGGCTTAGCGGAAACCCTACACCAAACTGAAAACTACTAACAACGTCAACAGTCAGGCAGGGAGTATTTGTTACAAGGTAGACCTGATCTCTACACTTAGAGTGCAATCCAATATCCACCATCAGGATATGTACAACATGCTAACACAATACGCTTAACCTTTTCAGCTACTGTAGTAATCCGCACGTCTACTTTCCTCAACTAAAACATATTTCTCAGACGTCAGTATGTTATATGTTTTTAGTTCTGTTGGGTTTATAGCAGGTTCATATTAATGCACACTTTGTAATATTTACCTACATGCTACTTACTACTGATAAAAAAAATAAAATAAAAAAAAAGATAGCAATTTTCCCCCCCAATATTTCTGAAAGGAGTGCCCAGTGTCTGACCTTTGCTGCACTAATTAAAAATCGGAAGAAAAAAATATCTTGATATGAATTATGAAATTTGAGTGTTGTGGCAAAAAGAACTACGGTTTATAGCTGTTAAAATTACTAAACGGATTCACGGATGGGTTTAATGGTCAAAATAACTAGAAATTGTTTCTAAATAATACAAATTGTACTTGTTTGCAAAATGCTAATATTGAATAATAATTACATTTGGGGTAGTAAAAGTAGCTTAAGCTTTGTGTCAGGCTGTCTCACACCATCACTGATTATTTACACAGCATGTCCCAGGTGTGCTAATACGACTAGTGATGTTGTTGTGAGTTTAGCGAATAAACTCTCTTTGTTTAAAATTGGTAGGATTTAACATAAAACCAGACTGATAAAATTCATTTAAAAAAATAAACAATAACTTCCTAAACAGCAGGTCAGCCAAGACCACATCATTCAGGAGGGGCTCATTGAGAAGGAAATCTCTGCACTCTTCATCTCGGGAACACTTGTTTAGTTGTAAATTTTAGTCCTTAAAGGCCCTTTACAAGCTATCAATTGTACGTCCTTGTATATTCCTCCTGCAGTTCGAGTGCTCATCTTGACAAGCTCAGGAGGACATTTCCAAGACATTAAATACAGATGGGCCCTTTCACATGTGGCGTTACGTTAAATGGTTATTAAATGGGTTAAATCTGTAATTTTAAAATGCAAGATCCTTGAGAATTAACATTAAAGACATGTAGCTAGGTGCAGGTCTGACATGTAGAGCTAGGTGCAGGTCTATTCATGCTTTAATTTATATTGACTAGATATGGAGATGATCGAAGCATTTAAGCCACAGCTGTTGCAAGGTCACAAGACGTTTGATTTCACACACACAAAAAAAATATCGAAAATAAATAAAAACCCCTGAAACACACACAAATCAAATTCCATAGCTTCAGCATCTATCCGACACTTGTTAACGGCCGACTCAGCTGACGGCTTTTTACACAATCCTTCGTAGATGTGTAAAAGGCGGTGGTTTCGGGGGCCCTTTTATACATCCTGTTTTTAATCTTCCTCACTCTGATTCATCCCAAGATGAGTGTCTATATGTAGGCGGCATAGAAAGTTTATTTCAAGGTACGATAGCTACAGTAGGTGTGACAGATTTTTATAATTCATTACTTGAACACATAAGATATGTAGAAATGAGAATAAGAGTTTTTATGAATAAAAATAAAACAAGAAAAATGGAAAATTGACTTCCTGGCCAGAATTCTTGGTTCTTCTTTTGGGCTGGGGGGCATCAAGCAAGCGAGAAAGAGTATGTACGTATGTACACTGGAGACTCTTTTCAAAGTTAATAAAGGTCTTCTTAGAGAAAACACCATCATTTCTAAAATAAATGGATAAAGAATGGAAATTCACTGCTCTTTGTGGGTGGAAAAAGCAATTATTCATACCTGCCTGTGCTAGCTTCAAATAGATCATATATTATAAATTTACACCAGGTAGTATTTTTTTTGCTAGATAGCATGAAATACTGAAATAATGAATTTCATTAGGACAGACTACTAAAATAATAATCTATCCTCTATGCGGGTGCTCCATAGATATAACTGGGACACTGTTTAAACTTGTAATTGTTTCGAGAAGGGGCCACATGAGCTGATAAAAATAAAGAAATTTGTAACCATTGATATGCATCATCTCTTTTTTCTACGCAAGTGTTCAAAAAAGGTAATTTATTATTATTATTTTTTAAATGTGATAGGGCTGTGTATAGCAGCTATAATGTACTGTAAGTGAACAAGAACCTAACTTTTCGTGGATAACATGTCCATATGTTGTTTATTAAATACCAACTTTTTGTTGGCTTAAAATATGTAGAATATTTTGCTAATAAACAAATAAACCAACAACATAAACCATCATTTCCTTATCAGGCAGAAAACTAGAAACTCTACTGTGCTTCTGTAGCCTGACAAAAAAAAAACTAAACAGAAAAACAGAATAAATGTGTAATGTCATCATCTAGTTCCTTTATACAGTCTCAGTGGGGTCAGTGGGGATGTCCTGTCTCTCACCTCTCTCAGAGCCTCGGCGTAGGAGCTCATGTCCGTCAGGATGACCAGCACGTGCTTCTCACACTGATAGGCCAGATACTCGGCTGAGGTCAGAGCCAGTCGCGGGGTGATGATGCGTTCAATCCTGGAATGGGAATGCAAGTGTGAGAGCAGTAATCAACTTGAGACGTGCAGATGACACAGGCGAGTTTTTATTTATTATTTTTTTTAATTATTCTTATTATTTTACTAAACAACAAATCAAGCTCTAAAATGATGAAGTCTGAACTTGGCTCACGTTGGGTCGTTGGCCAGATTCAGGAACAAGCAGACGTTGTCCATGGATCCGTTCTCTTCAAAATCAGACTTAAAGAAACGCGCAGTCTCCATGTTAACCTGAAAGGGGGGGGGGGGGGGGGGGAAAAAAAAAA
>JAOTQY010000002.1:20266751-20278206 GCA_026413445.1 Dolichallabes microphthalmus
GATGTTTGAGTTGGTGTTTAGGGATGTTTGAGTTGGTGTTTAGCGATGTTTGAGTTGGTGTTTAGCGATGTTTGAGTTGGTGTTTAGCGATGTTTGAGTTGGTGTTTAACGACGTGATGTGGGTGTACATTTACTGTCTGTTTATTTCTCCCCCTAAGCTCTCTGGTTGGCTGGCTAAGTAGATCTTCAACCTATGCGATTCGTTTCCGATTTCCCTCCAAGTCTCCCCCCCTCCTAAACCCCATTTCTTTTCTTCTGTCCTTCATACACAGACGTTACGCTTAGTGTCCGGCATAAAAGAGGAACGCTTGGAGATGCACAAAGAGGAACAAAACCGCGACAGGATGCTGTGCTTCCTCCTTTCCCGAGGCCCTGGACTCAAGCGCTGGTCATGTGACGAAGCAAAAAAAACGTGTTGGTGGTCTCATACACACGCATCCTCCCCCCACCCTCTTGTCACTATTAGCTCCACCCCCTTTGTCCCCTCCAAACCCAATCCAGCTTGACCTTCAGCCTAATTGGTCTATACAGAGATGGAGGAGTGCTGAGAAAAGGAGGAGGCAGCAGCTGGGTTTTTTTTTTAATGCTGTTTGGGAGATTCCCAAGCCTCGGCAACGGTGTGGGACAGGTTCAGGCTTGAACACACACATACACACACATACACATGGCATGGCTAAAGGAACAAAGGCCTTCAGTTGATGTCCATAGTGTGTGCAGAGATACAAACACATCATTAGCGCTGCAGAGAACTGAGAGCTAATGTCGAATCTATGGCATAAAAAAGAACAGAAATCACAGCATTTCTCCATTTTAAGAAATTCTGATCAGGTGCATAGTTCTAGAAAGAAGACGACCGTCCTATCAATCAGGTTACTTTTGTTTTCCACGGACAGGATTCAAATAAATGTTACTATATTCTTAATATGCCTCAATGACATTCCATGTTGAACCATCGGACAAACTCTTCTTCAGCGACCTCAACACACTGCGTCCTTAAATCCGTTCTTTTTTTGGTCTCTTTCACAGGAACAGGAGTTTAAGCGACAGCCTTCAAGTTCTCGTCCAGTCATGCACACAGACAGAAAGACAGACAGAGAGACTACGTTCCTACCCCACATCCGTCCCCTCCCCAAACACAGATATTTTTCTCTTACACAAATACAATTGTGACCATTTTCATCGTTTCCCAGAAGGACAGTCTAATCTTTGCTCCTTCTTTCTGTCTCTTTCTCCATCTCGGCTTTGTGAAGGAGTTTAGCGTCCTCCTGCCGTGTCCTGTGCAGATGTCGTTCTCCTGCATAAACAGTAACAGACGGTGGAATAAATTGATTTGAGTTTGACCCTCGGAAAATTTGATCCCTTTGTCCTTTTTTTTTTTTTTTTTTTAAAATACTTTCACAATACTTTTTTTTTTTTTTTTAATCAGAAATAATAAATTCGAGAGTGTGTACCAGGACATGCCTTTCACGTCGATTTAAATGCGTGTATACAAGTTATACAATAAATGCACAAGTAGGAATTTTGTCAGGAAACTAAATTGTAGAAGGCAGATTGCTGGGTCAAAGAATAACACGCGTTACTACTTTCTTTGATCGGATTGTATTATTGCAAATAATTAACGCTTTGCCTGAACCAAACCTTGATCTCACTGACCAAAAGCCAATTATTTGGTCCTTTAATATTTCATAAATAAGTAAATAAATAAATGCAATTAAATAAATACAGATTTTTTATAATCACACACACACACACACACACACACACACATACTAATTTAGTGAAAAACCCAAAAAGCACATGAATCAGAACCGGCCAAATCCTGTACAACTACACTGTCTGATCTAATTGTTTTTATTAAGTCCAAACATGGTGTAAATCACACGTGTTATTGTTCTCCTGTCAAAACATCCGAGCAGAATAACGACATCAGTGTATGATTACAACATCATGCCCTTGTCTCACTCAGCTAACGACATCTTTTTTTTTTTTTTTTTTGCCTAGAAATCACCAAACCCCCAGCCCTAGGCCAATTAAACACACACACACACCCATGAGGAGCACGGTTTATCACCCTCGCCGATCACAGTGTGGCCTTGCGTCGTTGTCTTCCTCATCTTTTTTGTAAAGGCACAATGCGTGAAGAAGAAAGGGTGCACAGATGCACTGAAGGCATCGGCTGACCTTGTGCATGAAAATGCACACCGAAGGAAACGAACAGAGACACGAACGGCATTTACAGACTGACAAATAACCTCCTTTCGTGTGCTTAAAAAAAGCATCAATTCAGTAATAAGCTTAATTCCCACTAACGCAATTGTATATGAAGCCCCCCCCCCCCCAGTCAAAAGTAAATCGAATCATTTCACAATCACGTCTCGCTTCTATTCCGTTTGTTTGTTGGTTTGTTCGAGGTGACGTTCGTGTCTGCGTATCGAAAGGACGGCTATGCAAATCAGGGACAGAGCATTGTTACCTTACAAGCAATAAAGCAAATAATTTTCTGTGTATAATAACAGAATTTGATATGAGAGAAGAAAAACAAACAAAAAAAAAACATCTTTCATTGCAGAGACTCAAACACAGTGCGAAAGAAATCCAAAAGGAAATAAAGGAGGAGATTGAAGGCATCTGGAGTTGTTTTTGTAATCATATATAATATATATATCCACACTCGTACCACAGGTCACAAAAGGTCAACATGTTCAAGAACAACAGCACCGGGGAGCATCTGACCGTCCCCTACATTCACTCTTGCATTTTTTTTGTTTGTTTTTTTGCAAATAGACTAATCTATTTATTACAGACATGAAATAATTTACAATAAAATAACAATTTGTTTTAGTTACAATTCTCATTTTTCTTGCTTTTATACTACAATAATTTCGCCTCGCCCGCTCTCCACCCTCGGCACGGCCAGCGGCCTGCCCGGGTGCGACCCCGTCTCTCCGTTCCTCTGTCTTCACGTTCACCATGACGAGGGCGTGTCTAAGGTCACTCCAGCTCTTTATTTCACCATTCGAAGCAGATTTTCCAGCCAGTAGGAGGAAGAAGAAAAAAAAAAATATTAGAAAAACATTCTGTATAGTTTCTGCATTTCATTTTACTGGCAAAAGGGTGTGTCTTTTTTTTTTTTTTTTCTTTTTTTTTTTTTCTTTCTTTCTTTCTTTTTGCAAAAGCGTCCAGAAAATCTGAAAATCCGTCCTCATCAAGGCCTCGGAGCAACTGTGAGGGAATTTCAACTCAGGTTGGAAAAACACGTACGCAAAAAACATGGAACTCAGGACTACAGTACCATCACACACGCGAAAAGAGCAAGACTGCATATTCACTGAAGACACTGAAACACGGAGCGAGACGGCCTCCGGGAAACCGCGCAGGAAGGAAACAAAGCCCTCACAGGGGAAAAAAACAACAACAAAAAAACTCTTTCTTTAAAACTCACAGGACGACCAGACGAGTTTTAACGGCTCGACGGGATTGAACAGCGCCATGGGTTACAAAAATGTCTGATTGAATGGTTTCAGATTGTAAACTCGTTACTTGCTGATGCATACAGTATATTCACAGGATGTTCAACTGTGCTGGTGTTGGGGGGGAAAAATCACTGTATCGTATCATGTATATAAATTTTTTTAGAAGGTTAATATTTGGGGCAAATGATACGAATATCAGATGCAATCCAGCGAGAGCGGAATAACGTGGCACTGCATGATATAGAAACATGGTTATACAAGCAGAAAAGCTGAACGCGTGTTTTAGTAGGATTGAAGCCAAACGTTGTTACTTATTAACTTTGTAAAAATGGCCATCCTATCAGACAGAAGATTTATGTTCAGCATTATTAAAAAAAAAACAAAACAAAAAAAACTTAATGTCTGGCTGGTGAAATGATCAAATCAGATGGAGGGGAATGAAAATAAGTTGTGCTGGTGAGGATTTCTTTCGACTCTTTTTGTTTTTTTTTCAATGCTCCTTCTTCACCTTAAAAATTCCCAACCAGGCAGCGAAACCCTAAAATAGTGCAAGAAGCTTGGAAAATCCTCCTGTCTGAAAGGCGAGCGAGTCCGAATTCTGCTTTGTCACAGTTCCGAGAGGCCTCGCGTGTGCATTCTGACAACAAGAAGAACAGACATGAGGACTGACAACCACAGCAAGATAGACACAAAGAACACAGAGTGGGGGGGGGGGGGGGGGGGGGAAAAAGAAGAAAAAAATGAACAAAATGTAAACAAACCAAAAAAAATAATAAAAAAATTTGAGGAATTAAAGAAAATCAACACTATTCCAAAACTTTCTTGTCCTCTTTGCCGTTGGTCCGCGAGTACGGCTCGAAAGCCGAGGAGCTCAGGTAGCGGGCTGACAGTTCCTGCAGGTTCCCGGCCAGCGAGCCGGCCATGCCCAGAGGCGCGGAGGAGATCCGCGATGCCACGGCTCCCAGCAGCGTCGGCACGGGGAAGCTGAAGAGCCCGTGGTGGGCGCTGGTTAGCGTGCTTGAGCCGGACATGGCGGGCAGTGGAGGGCTTCTGGATGCTGTAGCTGAGCTGGTTCCGCTGCTGGAGGAGGATCCTCCGTTAGCAGCGATGCCCAGCGAGGAGCTGGCACAGTGGGGCAGCAGGCCGGGCATACCCGGCGGCGTGAGCAAGCGGCCCTGTTCCAGCAGACGCAGGACGCTGCACGTGGCCGCCGTCTCCGAGTGCGCGGCCGAACGCAGCTCCGCATCCTTCCCCTGGTCCTTCTTCTGTTTTGTGCGCCGGTTCTGGAACCACACCTTCACCTGCCCACAGACAGAAGGAAGCAGGTGAGAGGGTTTCGAATGTAGAACAGAAACATTTAATACGCCGGCTGCGGAGTAGAGGAAGGAAACAAATAAATAAATAAATGAAATCTGGAGCTAGGCACTTTCAGTAATTGTCTGTGGTGCAAATAAGGAGAGAGGAAAAGAGAGTGAGGGACAATTTAAACAGTAATTACTGACACGCGGTACCTACCGTGTCTCTTATATAAGGTGCTATTATCTGAGTTAATGTTCACCTCATTAGCACATGCGCACAGTTCGGAAATCAATCCACAGCTAATGAGTTAGCAACCCACAGCTGTGTAAACATGTGTCGTCTGATTGCATACGCAGAACAAACCCAGGGCTTTTAATACACGGGATAAAATCGAACGAATCACAACCCGGGTTCGGCAAATCAACTATCCTGGCACAGGTGACAAGGCGAACCCGTTCGGGTCGGGAAACGTCCGGCTCCAAGATGGAGGAAACGCAACCGTATTATTATTATTATTTTTTTTTTTTGAGTGCGTGCGTGTGGTGTGTTGGAAGTCAGACCTGTTTTGACGAATATCGGTTCTAAGCTTTACACTTCATTAAGTCATTACACTTTGACTACGCACATGTTAAATTGTGTCGTTACACAGTATAGGTGCAACAGAAGCTACGTGATTATTTACGCATGTTCCTCGATTCTGTACCGGTTTTTTGGACTGTGCATCGCAACACATTTAATTCCTGATCATACAATCATCTACGAAGATTTCTCCATAACCTAATATTTACAGAGGAATCTGCACAACATATGTGTTTTTAAATAATTCAAATGGCAAATGAGAAATATTCAATTATTACAATCAGGATCGCAATGCTTTAAGGTTATTTAAAAGGAAATCAAAATCAGAATGAATTATGTTTACATTTAACCTTATATAATATGAAAAATGTCAAGTAAACAAAAACAACAACAACAACAACAACAACAACAACAACAAAATAGCTAAAGATAGCCAAGTAGGGAATATACAGTACAGAGACAGATGATGCGGACATGTGTAAGTGTGTGTAAGTGTGTGTAGATCTACAGTCTCATGCATTATTTGTTTCCCCTTTTTTTTTGACCCAGAATAAACCCCAACTAAACCAGCGCTGGATAGCCAAACCAAATCAAGAAAGTTTTCAGGAGGATTTTTTTTTTTTTTTTTTTCAATTCAACACGGTCTGAGTTAGAATTAGTGGGTCGTTCACTTGAAACATACACAACACACACACACACACACTTAAATGTGGTAAGCACCAGCATAGACAGCAGCTTAGGGGGAAAAAACACACTGAAGTGGAGGCAGAAAAATCATGACCATCCCATGAATAAAAACACTCTGATTATTCCCTTCAACTTAAATTGAATTGTCTTCAATTGGCGACTAATCACTCTCTCTCTCTCTCTCTCTCTCTCTCTCTCTCTCTCTCTCTCTCTCAGTGTGTGATTGCTTTCCTTGGTGCATCTTTTCTCTGTTTTCATTTTCTTATACATTTCTCAGTGTAGAAAGGCATTAAGATGCATCTATCCTACACAATACATCATCATCATCATCATCATCATCATCATCAGTATGCTTCAGGAGCACAGAGAAAGTTTTTACAGAAAAGGCCATGACTGTTAAATATTAATTCCACTAGAAGTGTGACCTACTGTACTTGGACAACATCACATGTATATACTGTATCTATATATATTTTTTTTATTTCTTCAAAATACTCACAAAGCGCAAGCACAAAGACGGCCTCCCCTTGAGTAAAATGTTTATTTGAATGAAGCAGCTACGGGTAACAGATTTGGGTAACATGTACACATCTCCTTTTTTAATTACATTTTTATTCTTTTATGAATTTTTGTCGACAGTATATTTACTTTTCTATGGCTATCACTTCAGAGGGTCTTTAGCCTTGTGGATCTTTACACTATTCCACAAAACTTCTGTCCATCATCTTTACAGCATTCCAACAGATGGCCAAACAAACAAACAAACAAACAAACAAATATCCTCGATATAGCGTACGACAATACCAACAATAATGACTTTCATCATAAAGATGAAAGATGAAGAAATGGCATTACAGGATGTTTTAAGAAAGATGGAGTACAAATTGGAAAACATTATTAAATTTAGGAGAGCAGGTGAGCTGATAATAATAATAATAATAATAATAATAATAATAATAATACACCTACAGTAAAAGATTGACCAAAAAAGGACAAAAGTAATTTTTGCATTATCACACACACACACACACACACACACACACACACACATACATACATACATATATATATATATATACAGTATAACTCTACAAATTCTTGTTTTCCTGCTTTTAATTAAATACACATCTAAGGCCGTTATGTAAAGTTCACATGTAAGTGTATGTGCAAGAGTGTAAGGGTGTGTGTGTGTGTGTGTACCTGCGTCTCAGAAAGGTTGAGCTGCCGAGCAAGTTCAGTTCTCTCTCTGCCCACGACATACTGGCACCGCTGGAACTCCATCTCGAGTCGGTAGAGCTGCTCGGCTGTAAATGAAGTCCTGGTACGCTTCGGCCGGTCCAGATCCAGACCTTTGGGCAGAATGATCTCCCTGATCGAGCCCTTGGCATCTGAAAAAAGCAAAACAAATGCTGTGATTAGAGCCCAAAAATTAGATCCCAATTTTCAATAAAGCATGAAATTTCTAATTTATACACACACACACACACACACACACACACACACACACACATAGATATTACCTTTCCAACCCCTTTGCATAGTGTGAGAACAAATAATAAAAAAAAATGATTTAAATAAAAATATATAAACATACTCTCAAGGTCCCCTACTAATTATTTTTTTAAAAAATTATAAAATTATTCTTTCTTAAATACATAATCCTTCACATTCGGAATACACAGCACTCACCTACAGAGCGGTGAAAACCTATCAAATGCCTGATCGATTTAACCATAAATCTATTCTCACAACCACCGGAAAACAAATCTGCATAGAATTTGAACATAATGAGATAATATCTCTTGTTGACTTGTTATTAAATTACGCTTGTCAGATCACCTTGTTTTTTTATTGATTCTACATCATTCCTAGGACTTGCAATGCAGTTTTCATCAGAACCAAAATTCTCACTTCAAACAATGCAGTTTCAAAAACAAAATGCTAAAGAAATTAAACGTATTTCAGCTTTTTAAATAGATTTGAGATTTTTTTAAACGTTTTAGTATTATTTTTAGATTCAAGATACAGTGTGTTAAAATAATTGAATAAAACAGTAATGTTGAAATAAATGAATAGCAACACACAAAATAACGTAAATGGCATTAAATAAGAAATTATACTGCTTGAAAAAGTTTTTTGAAATTTTTTTTTAAATCGGAAATCTAATGCTTTTACAAAAACAACAAATAGAAATACTGCCTAAAAATGAAGAGGAAGAAGAAGAAGAGCGCTTTTAGCTTTCCTTTCCATTCTTCACAGCTTTATTGTGTATGCTGTAATGTGATCAGTGCGGTGAAACAGGAACATCGGCTGCTTAAGCACAACTGGAAGGAATAAAACAATAATTTAATCAAGCTAATTTCATTGGGCTTTGATCAGGTCTCGGTGTGTGAGCCTGATTGAGTTTGGAAAAGTAAATAATAAATGGAGATGACTGCGCTGTGGGTTTTGGGAAGTGGTGGACCTGCACAGCATGGATGGTAGCTCTCTACACTTTATTTCATTTAAATAGAAATTGAGGCATCATTTATTTGTCGTTCAGTTGCAGACAACAGGAACGTATGACTTTATTTTTTTTTAATTCTTCTGAAATACCCTACTGAAAGGAACCGGAATAAAATTAGATAATAAGATATACAGTACAATAGATTTAAAAAAAATATTTTTTTTTATTATTATTTAATGTATTATTTTTATTTTGTAAATTCTGAAATACTTTTTGAAAATGTACAGTAAATGCATGCATTTCAAATGAGCTACAGAGGACAGAATATAACGTATTGGTTTAAATAAAAAAAGATAATAAAAAAAAAATGCACCAGTTATTATAAAGCTCAACATATTTTCAGAAATTGTGACGGAACAAATCGTTTATTTTCATTTTAATTTTGGAAATGCAATAATTTAATAAGGTTTAGGAAAAGACAATGAAATTGTTATGGGTTTAAATGGAATTGAAATTGAAATTATTTTTCCATATATGTTTTTTAAAAAAATACATTTAAAGCTTCTAATTATCAAAAATATCACACACTGAAAATGTGGCAGTCTTGTCCGTAAAACGTCGTGATTTTAGTAAAATATTCCTACTATATGCAAGCATTTTATGAAGCATCATTAAATCCAAACAGTGGAACATCCCTCTCTTACCTCGGACTAGAATCCGCCGGCAGTAGTCTGGATCTCCCGTGTTCGTGCGACTCTTTTCACAGTTTTCCATGGCTCCAGATGAAGAGAAGGAGTCCTGTGGTTCCTTCAGGAGCGTTTTGGAAAGGCTCCCCTGGGAGTCTTTCACCTCCTTGCTTTCCTTCAGTCCGTTCTTCAGCACCATCCCCATTTCCGGCTCCTGGCTGTAGCGGACGTCCATGTTCGCCTGTCCTTCTCAGAGTAGCTCAACTTCTTCTTTTCCTTCTTCTCTTCTTTTTTAAGGCCGAAAAACAGAAATCTTGATAATATTACTTTCTGTGTCCCTGCGTGTAAAACCACAGCTATTTGGACACTTGAGTCAGGGATCTAATGCCGACGCGGCAGTTGCTTCATGTCCCAAGTGTTCGATCATCAGTGTCTGCTCTCACTTGGCCAGTGATCATGGACTTCTCGCCCTAAATTCAGCAGCAATTTAGTCTGTCCCCTGTCTTCGTTACTTTGCGCGTCAGCTCGATAGAGACGATCTCCATTCAATCAGAGGCGCGGATGGATGCATGCCCGCTCGTTGCCATTGATTACGGTAATTTCACCAGCTTCGGATTTGCGTAACCTCCTGAATACGCTAAATTGTTTGGGGAAATATATGCCACGCTAATGGAGGGGTGCGTTCCCTACAACCCCTCTCCTAGCCAGTCTTCACACGCATACACACACACACACACACACACACACACACACACACTTACAGATCCCAGTCTAATGATTGGTCTTGGATCATGAAGGAGTGCTCACACGCTTTCAAAACCCAACATGCACAACGGAGGGAGAACCCTGGCGGAAAAAAAAGTTCCAGTCCCGGTCTCAGGTGTCCCGCTGTTGAAGTCCCGTTACTCTGATGAAGCATCAATCTTTATTCAGGATGAGCAAATTTAGTCCAGTTATATTGCAACGAGCCCGCACGACAATTCGCACCACTGTCTCTACGATAGGACTGACAGACACGGGCAGAATGAGAGTGGGAGAGAGAGAGAGAGAGAGAGAGTGAGAATTTGACTGAGCGAGAGAGGCGGAGAGACGTGGGATACAAAAAGAAAAAAGGAATGGGGAAAAAAATGAAATGCACTTCGGCAAGAATTTGTAGTGCGAAAGATCACGGGCAGACACACACCATCAGAAAGAAAAGTGAGCAGCATCCTGGGTCTCTGTGAAATAAAGAACACAAACTCATTGATAAAAGGAGAAACAGAAATACGTAAAGTCCCAAAAACATACAAAATCCCAGACATTAAATCTTCAGTACAAGACAACACACACACACACACACACACACACACACACATGCACTTGCAGCTATTTTTTTTTTTATTGTCAATGCAACAATATCTGGGGAACAGCCGTAGTGGGTAATCCAATAAGACAATTGATTAGAGGCTACAATGATTCAATTCAAGCCAATAGCTGTGCACTCGGACCCTTCTTGTCACCTTGTTGGGCCAGAAGGCCTCTTCCCTCTGAACCCCCCCACCAACCCCAAACTCCCACCCTTCCTAAATCCTTTCACTGCTTTATGGGAAAGAGAGAGCACAAGGGGAGAAAGATGGCAATTATCTAATTGGACTATTAACAAACAATTCAGTGAGTGTGTCTGCTCGGGAATAGTGGAAGACCAGGAGGAGGAGGAGGAGGAGGAGGGGTGGGGTGGGGGGGGGGCGAGAAGAAGTGGAGCACTAACTTCATTCAGCAAGAGTGTGGAGCAGCCAGTTGAAGAAAAAGAGTGAGGGAAAGATTGTTTAAAGAAGAAGAGCTAAGTGGAGGAGGGGAGGGATTGTTTAAAGAAAAGGTAAGAAGTGGCTAGAAAGGAAGGGAAGGGAAGGGAAGGGGGGGCTCAGGAGGCTGATTCTCAAGCCCTGTTCAAGTTGAAGCTTGGGAAAAACGAGGGTTTTTTCGCTGACAGGGACCAGCTGTGGGCCTTGTTCCTGTGCACCTTGAGAAAAAAAAAACACACAACAGGGGGTGTGACCATATACCGTCGTGACATAATGCTTGAGAATGTGATACAGAACACTACAAGAGCGGGGTCATGAAAGGTAGGATTTGGCTATAAGAGGTACTGTCTGTATAATATCGTGATAAATTATGTCACGATAATGTTTTAGGAGATTCATTCATTCATTCATTCATTCATTTTCTGTGCCGCTTTATCCTTATATACAGGGTCGCGGGGGCCTGGAGCCTATCCCAGGAAACTTAGGGCACAAGGCGGGGTACAC
>JAOTQY010000002.1:20332782-20348281 GCA_026413445.1 Dolichallabes microphthalmus
CACGCTGGAGGGACTATGTCTCTCGGCTGGCCTGGGAACGCCTTGGGATCCCCCCGGAAGAGCTGGAAGAAGTGGCCGGGGAGAGGGAAGTCTGGGCATCCCTGCTGAAGCTGCTGCCCCCGCGACCCAACCTAAACGGATAAGCGGAAGAAAATGGATGGATGGATGGATATATATATTTAATATTAATATTTAATACAAGGGACATTCAAGTCAAACCAGGCCTTTTGATTGTGCAGAATAAAAGAACACAGAGATGAGAGTTATTTCTCTATATAATGCCCTGCTACACTAATGCACTTATTTTACTACAGTAGTGCTTGGATACCATCAAGGACAGACAGTTTTCTCAGTACACAGAAGCCATGATCGGACTGCTTGCTTCATGTAGGAAACACTGGCCTCCCAGGAACTCCTTTAATGGCCCAAATATGTGGAAATGGCTTGGAGCACGTTCAGGACTGTATGGGGATGTGGTAATAACTCACACCTGGGTTCCTGTAACCTGCAAGTGGTGTTAGTGAATGATTGTGTGTACTGTTCCCGCAGACAGATGAGTCTCTTCCTCATGACAACTTATCTGTTGATTTTCAATGATCAGGTGTCTTACTGAATGTACACTGGAATGACTGTAGTGGACTCTGAGCCACATCGGCTGGAATCATCAGTCATGGACATACAGCCTTTTTTAAAACATTTGCAGCATGTTTTACTGCAAAACTGTACTGTGCTTGAAGTCTTCTGTAAATGTCAATCTGTTTTACAACTTTATTCCCGAGAAATGCCATCACAAGTCCCAGTTTGATTTGAACACCCTCATATTTACCTAATTATTGTCACTTAAAAGAGAAAGAAAATGTCAGTATATTTTAAAGGGATATTTCTTGCAATGTTAGTTATGGATCATTTTAAATAATGAATCTGATAAAAACATAACTGAAGCTGGCAGGGATTTAACATGCAAAGACCTAAGATCTGTAAAGTTCTCCTAGAACCGTCAACCTGATTCAATTCAAATTCAAATTACATGACTGGGGCTGAGAGAATTGATTAAGTTTTAAATGCAAATTTGTTTTGATTACATTTTCAAGTGGTTTTACGGTTTAAAGTTAAATTCAGTGTTAATTCGCGTGTAAATGTTTTGCTTCTTTATTTTTAAATGCAATTTTGGTTTGTTAGATGAGACTTATTAGTCTGTAGCACTTCTGCTGTGTGTTTTTTATGATCTGAAACAACAAGGACCTATAAACTAATAGAATTATCAAGTAACTGTTTTCTATTCTCCGTGTTTTTTTTGTCTTTTTCTCAGGCCATCCTGATGGATGTCAATTGTTCGATGAGGACACGTTCCTACTCCACCCAGGGCTCCAGCTATCAGATGGGAGATGACATGGACATGGACAGTCCAGAGTAGACGCCTTTACGCTTTCTCAGACCTTTGACCCCATAACTCCTAGCTGTGTATATGTGTCTTTCTAGAGTTTATTTTGCTGTATTAAAAAGAAGATACAGTATAGGGACGTTTAACAGAACCATGTGGCTGAACCTTGTGAGGATATCGTATGTCCCTAACACTTAGTGTTGTTTCTTCTGCTCAAACCAAAGCCGTTGTCATTGTCCTTTAAAATTAGAGTGAAAGTGGCACATCGAATCAAACCAACAGCCTTAGCTACATGCTCAGTGGGGTCAAACATTCGGAAACAGGGTCTTTAAAGCCAGCACGAAGGAAACGAATTAAAAAAAAAAACATTGGGGTGGGACGGTATGCAGTATGGCAAGATAAGGGGAAAAAATTGTTTAGTGAATAAGTTTTAAGGTTATCATATCAATATTTTTCCCCAGCCCAAGTTCATTAAAACATCACATTACCATCAAAATATCTTATTTTTAGTGGTTTACACTGTGGCCTTACACCTCCAGGGCCAATGGTTCGATTCCCGTTTCCGTTCTGTGTCCGCTTGTATGCTTGATGGGTACCCTGGGTACACCAGTTTCCTCCCACAGTCCAAAGACTAGAGTATGTGCGTGCTTGTTTGTGCCCTGCAATGGATTGGCACCCAGTTCAGATTGTACACTGCCTTGTGCCCCAGGATAAGCAGTATAGAGAACGAGTGTCAGACAGACATTTATATACTTTAAACAATCATGTCCATAAGTATTTAAACAGTAACACAATTTGGATATTTTTCTCTCTGTACCTAAATTCAAGGATTTTCACAAAAACAGACGTTTTTTTTTTTTTTTTTACATCCCTCCATTTTCCAGGTTTAAAAGTAATTGGACAAACTAATATAATCATAAATATTGGATGCAAATCTTATCTGCATTCTGTCTTCAGTGTCAGCTTCAGGAAGTGAAACGTTGATGCTAGGTGACTGATTGAGCAAAATGGAGGTAATAAATGGCTGTATTCTAAAAATGTTACGGAAATATTTTATTAAACCCCTTGAAATAAAGGTGAAAGTTCTTGATTGCTTCATGTGAAATCCATTGTAATGGTGTACAGAGGCAAAAATACACGCCTAAACACTTATAAGCATGATTGTATGTTTTCCATTTCCAAGGACACCACATTATGAATACAGCTGCCATTTTATAATTCTCTTTAATATTATTTTACATTTCATTTCACCAACTGAGAAAATTCATTATTATGGTGGCTTTAAATTTAAATACCTTATGATGATCTTTAAATTGAAGGTCACCATGAAACGTACTTGCTTAACACTTAAGAACCTCAAAGATGAAGAAGCTATTTTAAAAAGATCCAAAAGGAGTTACATTTTGAACAATGCACTATATGGAGGCAACGCAGCTACACATAGCACAAAAGTGGTTGATTTCTGTCTCTTTTTTTTTTATTTTTTGTGGAAGGGGAAGTTAAGGAATGAGGAAATGTTCGGGGTGGCTAAAACAAACATATTTTACCTCGAAATGGCCTTTATATACCGAGGGGTGACTGTTCTACAAAGACCACATGTCAGGTTTCCTTTTGTAATACGAAATGCTAAAACGTAAGCATAAACTGAGTAAAGTGTCGAGAGAGAGGCAGAGAAGAAACATTCATAGTCAAACTGAAGTTCATGTGATGTTTACATTCAGTGTTGCCTTCAAGCTCAACTTGTTTGTGGGCTCGTTACCTGTTGCTGTCTGTTCAGGCCTTATACGTGAACGAACTCTTTTAAGATGTCTATGTCATTATTTCTTATCGTGTAACAATAACGACAAATAGAGATTTATTCAGTAAAGTATTTAGATCATAAAATGACACAAAAAGGCACAATATAGCTCGTCATTATTATGAATATAGGTTGTGTTTGTAAGCGTGTCCTTCCTTCGGGTACGAATTCCACTATGTCCAATAAATGATGTTAACATCTCGTATGCAGTAATGAGAGATCATTTGCTCACTTTTAGTTCAGTCCAAAAGTAAACACACTGCTGTAGAAGATCTTGTTATAGTGCCTAAGTTTAATTAGATTCTATTCTGATTTTCAAAGTGTATATAGTATATATCTATATTTTAGTAAGCACATGTGAAATCATTAATTAAAGATGTCTACTGTTAGTTGTGCTATTTTTTTTTTAATGACAAATAGGAACCTTATATTGAGGTTTACTGCATAAATTGTCATAAAAGCCATGTCACAATTGTTCTTCTAGACTTTAGCTGTTCCATTATTTCATTTCGTGTTTGCTTTCTGTTTTTGTGATGGTAGGAGCTATAAAACAGGAGGTCTGGAGAAGCAGAATGTGTTATATGTTCATGCCTTATAGAGCACATCTACTGTAACATCTCATAATTAGATCTGAGTTGGTATGAAGCATGTACTGTATGGTTAAAGCAGTGTGCGTGCAGGGTTGCCATACCCACTGGCAATTTAAGCTTCTACGAAACAGTTAAATCATACAACAATGAAACTTTAGTCGAACTGATTCCTAGATTAAAAAAAAAAAAAAACTAGTGCTACAGTACTGGTACAAACGTGCACGGTTGATTATACCAGTGAGGGACACGCACTAAGACCGAGCAGGGGAGACGATTGTCCACAATTCCGCAGCGCAAGAAAGAGAAAACCGTGGCTCAGTTGTGATCACGTGACGCTCGGCCTCAAAACAAGAAGCACATGCGTAAAACATGATACTCGTAAACCAAGACTTGTTCGTTTTTCAAGTCAAAATTTCTTTTAAATCTTTGCTTGTCTTGCGGAACGCTCGCAAACCGCGCTACTCGCAACCCAAGGTTCCACTGTACTGAGCTGACCCTGGGACACTTCCATGTAAAATGTTATATATGATTTCAAGGTTCACTTATTTACAAAATGTATTTAAAAATATGACGGCTGTACCAAAAGTAATGCAAAAGTAGGCCATTAAAATAATAATTATTATTCTTGTTATTATAATTATAATTATCTCACGTAGGTCATTACATTCAAGCGATGCAGTTGCTCCATTGCTGAACCCAAATCTTAAGTGTTTTTGAGAGAAGTTGTTTAAAGATGGGGTAACTAGGATTGATGACAAGTCACACAGTTTGAGAGCATCACATGGGATTTTTATAGAGGATTTGAGAGTTGTGCATATTTGAGAAAAGTGCATCGCTTATGCGGAAGATTGTTTAATGGTATCTTTCTGTGCCCAGGAAGAGTTACTCTACAGTACCAACATGTGGAATTCTAACCACTTACAGTATGTCAGCTAATAAAAAAAAACATTATGCCCACTTTTGCCTTACTTTCAGTACAGCCCTAGTACTTTCTGAACAAAAATATCAGCATGGCAAAGCACCTTCATTTAAAATAGTAAACAGTATACGCTGGCTATGAAACACTGAGCTAGCAAACTATCAAATCGTATCATTATAGTGATATAATCCTCTGGAAGTGTAAAGATCCATACCTATCCTGTTCAAACCCCCTATGCTTATTTCCCCACAGACCCGGGATTTGCTTGCACAAACATTAGAGCTCTGCTGTATATTCTAGCAAATAACACTGTTATAGATCTGTAAGTGTAACTTATAAAGGAATTGGGCATGTGTGGTCAGGATGAGGATCCAAGTATACTCAAGTATACTCAAACACCAGGACGTATGTACTGTATACAGTTTTGGAGATACTTGGAATTTCTGGTTAAAGTCTATTTTGGGTCAGTGCATTTGTTTCCTGTCTTGCCTTGGTAGTCAGTACAGTATCGATAATCTATCTAGCATTTTACAAAATCAACATAAAAAAAAAAAAAAGATTGGTTACATTATACAAATATCATATTCGCATAATTGGGCAGTAATGCATTTGCAATCATACATGCCTTATGTAAGCTACAGTATATAGCAAGTTTCAACAAACTGTTCATGCATGTTCTATTCTACTTATAATTTACACTTACAAAATAAACGACAAGTTTACAGTTTTATTAAATTTAGCTTGCACACTGAATGGAAACCGACACCCAAGATTCTGCTGATTATAGTAAAGGTTTTTTTCCCTTCTGTTTACATATATCATATATTTCCACCACAACATTTCCAACCGATAAGAATAAAAAATTTCGTGTACTTGATTTCCTTGTCCGGAGATTGTTGCGTGGTTGACATTGCGTGTGTATGTACCAATGTCAGTGTGTGCCTTTATTCATGTGTTTTCTGTATGTGTGTGTAAAATATCTCCTTACGGCCATGGAGAAGACATTTTGTATCCTGTAGAAGGTTTGGTAGTCATGATCATATAAGGCTGTAACACTATAGGGTGCGTACATAGTTGTTGGGAGTATAGGAAAAAAATTTAAATAAATGTTGAATATTGAATACATTTGTGGAAGTTGTTCTTGCTTTTCCCTTATTTCAACTACATTTACAGCATTTGGCAGACGCCCTTATCCACAGCAACTTATACTTCTCATTATATATTTGAGCAGTTGAGGGAATTGCTCAAGGGCCCGACCGTGGCAGCTTGGTGGTGCTGGAAATGGAACCTCTGACCTTACAATGACCAGTCCAATGTCTTAACCACAAAAGAAATGTCACAGATTCTCTGTTGACTTTAACGTGCATGGGCTTGTGTCATATGTGTTAAGACCCATGGATTCAGTGTGTTTATCTGATGCTCTTTAATAATGGGATGAGCATCTTTAAAATACAGGGATTAATATTTCTGATGTGTGCAGTGCTCGTTATATTGATTTGAAAATAAACACAATTTATTTCCTTTATTAATCGGGCCAGAGACTGGAAGAGTTGCATTTCTGATGATTGATCAACACGCCATTCATATTTAGAGCTCAATAAGTGCACCGGTTGCCATCTGCTCACAGATCAATAGATTTTGTTTTTGGCGATCACTTATCACTTTCACAGCATTTGAAAAATGACTCATCATGCATTTAAATCTAGTAAATGTCGATTTATACAACTGATTTTTGCCTGCTTGAAGATTTGCGTGACAGGCAACAAACCAACCATGAGTTGTTCCATGAACAAACAATGCGTTTCTGGAATAAATATCACATACATAAAAAAAATAAATAAATAGTCCCGGTATAGGAAAACTATCACAATTTTAAAATTAACTAATGGATTAACTGTTTAGAGGTACAGTATTGTACAAAAGTCTTGAGCTACCCATCATTTTATCATATTTTGCTTCCAAAGAGCCAGAATTTCTTGTATATTTATTGTAGTCATGAGGAATAATTATCCAGGCTTCCCAAAGGACTTAAATTTTTTAGTCCAGTCTCTCCGTAATTTTTTATAAAAAAAACACACACACACACACACAGTGACCCATGAATCATTCACGCATAAAAAGCATCTAACTGAAGGGACGAACCAGTGAGAAACAGGTGCAGATGATAACAGAAGTTCAGGCGGAGAATTAGTATACTGCTGATGCTGAATGGTTGGAACAGACGAGAGGGGAAATGAGGTTGCTGCTGAGGTTCTTACATAAACAACCAATTTTTAAATTGTAGGCACTTTGCAGCTTGTCGCAGTAAAAAACATGTTCCTATTTCTTTAATATAATCTACATCTTTCAATTAATTCATCTTAATTTAATATAAAAAAGTGAGGGTTGACTCAAGGAATATCTACACTTTAATTCCTGTTGTTACTAAAGTGATAGCAGCTATAAACACTTGACATTTACTCACCAGCCCTGCTTTTCTCTCTCTTGAACACATGTTGCGAAGAAACCCGAAAGCTTAAATTCTGCCACCCTGAAGACTGACAACGGAAACTCCTTCCATAAATGTTAAGAAAAATGATCTTTTTACAGAAATCCCTTATTCAGTATTAAATATGTTATAAAGTATTTAATCAAGTCCATAAAAATTGTGATAAACTACTGATCAATTGGGCTTCAACATGAACACCGCGGCTAGCATTTAATGAAAGCTTGGAAAATAGTTAAAAATAGGAAAATGAATGATACTGTAGCTTGGAAGCAAGCAGTCCTTAGCATGCTAATTGGCTCGATCTAGTCTAGTTTCATGTATGTGATCGCACCCTGTAAAATCATGTTAAGTCATCTATCAAAACCGATAACATGGCTAGTCTCCATTTAGCATTATAATAACTGAATGAAAGAAGTCAGCATTTATTTTTATGCTAGTGCTAATCCCAACATGCTAGCCACGCTGCCAGTTTTGTCCATATAATTCATTTATATAAGGAACAGGACATGAGGAACAAACTAACTTTTTTTTTATTTTATATAATTTATTTTTGTATCTGAAGTGCATAAGCAAATATGATATGTCAGTGTGTAAAGTTCCTGCATCACGATACAAAGCTGTGCAGTACTTCAGTAGCTGTCCTCAAAACCACATTTAAAACACAAAACTTTTTTTCTCTTTTTTTCTGAAGCAAATACGTCAACAATAATAATAATGAAAACAAACAACCAGCATACTGTGTATTATCAGAGAGGGTTGAGCTAGGGTTGACTTAGCAGCGACCATCTACGTTCACTTCAGGCTATTTACAATAAGGCTATCTTTACACAGGACCTTTAACCTTTTCTGCATATCAAATCCAGTTTTTTTTTTTTTTTTTTTTTTAAATTGAACCCATATTCGCAGGCAGAAGCATCCAGAAGCTTGTGTACACACAAATCAGGTTTGAAGAAACAGGCAGGAACAAGAAATCGGATTAAAACTGGCTGCTTAAGAAACATGACTCGGCTACTGATAAGGATGGCAGCTCTTGCAAAAGTTTCACCACAACTAGCTTAGCCATGTATGATCATCACTGAAAAGGAACACTAAAGAAAATGTAAGGAATATAGCCTCTGGTGTGTTTAAGGAGCACGGGGTCATTGTTACAGCCAATAGCTACGAGACACAAACAAGAATCACAAAGTTTCCTGGAACATTTGCCAGTGATGCTTTAGCCTTGGGCTAAAACAGGGAACGTTAGTATGTGTGTGTGTGTGTGTGTGTGTGTGTGCTGTATTTTGAGAGCGCAAGAGCGAGTGGTTGAGAGATGAAACAGCACAAAATTCCCTTCTGTTTTTACTGATTATATTATATTGAGTGAAAGCTTGAAGCAGAAAGGGTCAAAAGGCCTGAAAGGGTAGTGGAAATGCGCTCCATATACACAAGTGTACCTACTTTAAATCTCCAAAAAGGTGTTCCCCTCAGTCCGCATGTGCTTCATTTGAGTATTTAAAATTATATCCACAAAAGGTTTTCAAACTTCCAGTTAATTTTACTCATCTGAAGATTGCATCAATGAATGCGTCATATATGTTTGGTGGTCTGAGAAAACCCATTGGGGTGTTACAGCCAGAGAGAGAGAGAGAGAGAACTAGAGATCTGGTTTCGGTTTGGTTTTACAACTTAAAGAAAGTAAATATATTTAAAAAAAAGGTTTTTCATTGGTTTTGAGAAGAGTTTTCCCAGACCACCAGGTACATCAGTTCCACAAATGGCAAAAAAGTACGTTTTTACATACATAATACACTGATCAGCCATAACAAACAAAAAAATACTATGCCCTGTATTGTGCTCTGGCCCCTTGGGGCATGACTCCACAAGATCTTTGGGGGTATGCTGTAATGCGTGGCACCAGGACCTTGGCAATGGTTTCTTTGGGAGCACACCCTGTGTCCCTCCATTAAGGATGTGAGAAGTTTTGAGACCAGTCGGTGGCCTTGGGTTCTTTGCCTGCTGTGCCCCTGGTACCAGTGGACCACTGGGTGTTCGTTCTGGTGCCTTTCTTTCATTTACTTTTTTTTTGTTGTTATTTGTGCTGCATTAACTTTTCTGTCAGATCAGACTAGATGGACTGGCCACTGATCCCAGAGTGCATGGGTGAGCATTGGGTGTCCATGAGCCTGGCACCAGTTTACTAGTACATCATTGATGATGTTAACACGTTAATGTTATGGCTGATTTGTGTATACGATATATATTGCGTTTTTATCATTCTTACTTTGTGTATTTTAACATGGTTACTCTCTCTATGCTGTTTGTTTGAGGAGTATGGCAATTCTTAACAAGCCTTAACAACCAGGACACATTATACAGAATTGTACAATAAAGAATTTGCTTTTAAAACTACATTAGCCATGAGTGGCCTTCAGTGTGATTAATTGTGTTTTTTAATCCTTAGTCTACTACTACTGAACTGGAGACTGAAGTAGTGCTTTACCTGCAAATATGTTCTTCAGATCATTTGGACATACATTCATTAGCAAAGGATGGAATCAACTTCCAAAGTAAAACTGGTTTTAAATGCCACTTTGTGCAAAAGTCTACCTTCATGTTCCTATTTTTAAAGGTGCAAACAAACTATTGTACGGACGTCCTGAAAAGACACAAAGAAAAAAAAAATTCATCAAAATATATTATTACTTGTGATATCCAACATAAGAAGTAAAACAGTGGTGATTTGTCACATTTGTTTGGCATTAGAATACAACAAAATTGGAAAAAGAACGAAAAAAAAAAAAAAAATTACCATGGTCCCCAAATAAGGTATGATTACCTTTTTTTCCCCTATAACAATTCCCTTGTAATTCAACACAGACAGACATATAAAAGGAAATGGCAGTTAAATAAACTACTCAGTTATTTAGAATAATTCAATAATTTGAGAAATTTAGTACAATACAAAGTGCTCAGGTTTGGAGGACATAAAAGTTCGAAAAGGAAAATACAAAACCTTAGGAGGTCGGGTGGAGCTCCACATGGAACCAATAAAAAGATTTACATTCTAGTACTTGGCGAAATCCCACTGGTTAGAAGCGGACAGTCAAAACTAAAGAGGTGCAAAGCTCACAAGAAAGCAGGGCGTCCTGGGATTCTTCGACCTTAAATCTTACTAATAACACTGATGCTACAAAATGGAGTCTACCCTTGAAAAGGGTTTTTATTACTACACAAAGTGGTGCTTCTCCTTTCAGCCAAGGCAAGAAAGATTGGTCGGATCAACATCAATACGGATAAACTCCAATACTGACTGAAAAGTATATTCGAAACATTGCATTGATACACTATACTGACTGGATTGGAACCAAAGTTGAGACATGTTAAGAAAAAAGGACAAATAAGGAAAAAAATTTTTTTTTGACAATCTCCCCCCAAATGACCATTTTCATACATTTCTAGATATCTTGTAAAATAACTTATTTTGCAAACCTCACATTCATAGTTGATCCCAGTGCCAAACAGTCACACACAGTCCCCAGAAACCCCACAGTCTGAATTTCCTTTTGCATTTCTGTTCCCTAACGTGGCAATGCTTCCACACAGATCTGTTCCTCACTAATATCATTTAGACTCCCTACATCTACTGGGCTACAAACGTCACTATCGTATACTTCTGCACCCATCAGATCCTCTTCCAGAACCTCCACTTTTGACTTTGGAAAGCCATGCTGTTCAGATGGCGAGGTGCTCTCCAAGGATTCTAGGTCCTCTATGCCAGCACGGTAGTGGATCATTAGCAGAGTCAAAGCTTGAAGCCGTTCACCTGACTTGGCCAGAGCTGAAGTGATCAGGGTTTTGCGGCGTGCATCAGTTGCTTCCCTCTCTTCAGACATCAACGAGTTGTTGTGTTCCAGCTCTTGGTCAATCTCCTGCTGCAACTTATCCAGCATCAGTTCCAGCTTTTGCGATCGCTCATCTGTAGGGAGGCCACGGTAGAGGTCCCGCCCAATCTCCTTCACTGCAATAAATACGCTGTCATCTAAACCTCCTTCTTTCCGTGCAAGTTTTGTGCCACCACAACTTGGTGGTTGTTTGGAAGGACTTGCCCCTGTGTATGTCTCGGTGTCACTGCTCTCATTGTCTGAGGTGTTTGGTGTATGTTTTGGGGAAGGTTCTGCCACTCCAGGACCAACCTCTGCTGCTTGTTCTACCAGCCTGGCTTTGGGAACCTGCCTTAGGTTGAGCAGACGAGAGCTGGTGTTGATGATGTGCCGTGTGAGACCAGTGGTTGCTCGGTTGATGGTGGACTTTGCTTCAGGGTCTGCGCTTCGCCGGTCTGTAATTGCCAAGCAGAAAGGATGCTCAGCAAGACACTTCTCCTGGCACTTTTTGTGGCAGACGTAGGCACAGGTGATGCACTGTGAAGCAGCCTTGGTCCAAACCTTCTTTTTGCAGTAATCGCACCAGGTGGGATTCTGAAACTGCGTGTCCTGAAAGTTGTGTCGGACCTCGAGCTGCATTGAGCTGTAATTTAGATCATCCCGGGTAACTGTCGGCACATGGTCCCGTTCTCGATCACGTTCCTTTAGCTCTTCCTCTTGTAAACTCCAGTCTCTTTCAAGAACACTACTGGACAGGTCTGCGTCTCCCTCTCCCAGATAGGTGAAGTTTAGAGTGATGTCTCCATAGCATAACTTCTCATTGAAGCCTTTGTGTGTGCTAAGACTACGAAGTGCCGTACGGCTAACGCTGGCCCTCGGTTCTGGGGCACACAAACGGAAGATGCTCTGATATTCCGCAGATGAAATACACAAACACTCCAGGGCTATATGCTCCAAATGCAAGCTAACATGCCCCAAGCATATGAGACTACCTAGCTTAAAGGGGTCCTTGCACCAGAGTGCTACATTAAGGTATTTATGGTGGCTTTCCACATCAAAGACCACTGAAGACTTGCTCCAACGTCCATATCTGTTGCGGAACATAGCTTCAGATGACTCCCAGAGACCATGCTCATCCATACTGTCTTTTAGGTTAGATGCACTCTCAACAATTTTGTCTTTGACCAAATCTTGCTTACTGCTAAGTGGGTTAGTTGGGAGTTCTTCAATGGGGTCTACAGGTTTGCTAACAGGCTTTGGCTCAGGATTTTTTGTTGGACTTCTTTCAGATGCAGGTTTGTCTCCATTGCCTGCAGCTGGGGGAGATTTTTCTGGTGCTTTTTCGACTATAGAGTCAGTGATGTCCACATTTTGGGATTCACAGGACGTGGGAGGAGATGTTACTTTTATATGGGGCCTAGGTGGAACAGGCGGGCGCGCAGGTGGAGGAGGAGGGGGCACTGTTGGCCTCTGTGGTGGTTCTGAAGCTTCTGCACTTTTGATTGGTGAGGGCTTTGGTGACTCTTTAGGCTGGGGTTTGAGTGGCGATTGAAGACCAGCCAAGTTGAGCTTGCGATTGAGAATTGGGGAGATGGTACCCAGGGGCTTGGTGGCTAGATTGGCCACAGTTTTTTTAGGACTTTGGTTTACAGAGAGTAAATTATCCTCTTTAGCTTCTGCAATGACTGGAGCTCCAGCTGATTTGGCCTCCAGCATCAGTTCCTCAAACTCGGAGTCATTGTCTTTGCCATCAGTTATGTCCATGGTCGTAATGTGAACTGGGTCCTCCTCAAAACCCCCAGCCACAGGGTATGCAGGTTCTTCTAGGGGTCCCAGGGTGTCTTGAAGGGGTCCCAAGCTCATGGTAGGCACCTGGTGTCTAACTGGTCTTTCATACAGGACAACCACTCGTTCTCCAGCTTGTTTTAGCAGCTTTGGCACTTGGACAGAAGATGTCACTTTGACGCCTAAACAAACATGAAGAAAGAAATATGTTGAAAAGACTTTAAATCAAAGTTTACTCGATTTATAAGGACAGAAAACTAGCTGCATTTGTTCTCTAGCAATGACCGCTAAACCCAAAAATGTACAGTTTTGAATGCATTACATTGACACTGCTCTGGCATAGAGGATCGTAGAACAAATTCTGACATTAAGAAACCAACCTCCGATTGCAATTAAGCGATCTCCTTTTTGCAGGTCAGCCTGGGCAGCAGGGGAGTTGGGAGTCACCGTCTCAATGCTTACATGTACTACATCACCTTCAGTTGCTGGGACGTGTCGGAACGTCATTCCCACACTACCATTTGGACCCTTAATGACCTCAGTCTGGAAAATGGAGAGCAGGGAAGAGTTAGTTTAATAAGTAGTCTATTAGTACTTTCTAAACACATTTTAAATATTCATCAGACATACCAGTGTCTGATTTATGGTGTTGTATTCGATGACGCCAAAATTTGAGCATTATGGATAAATCTGCTTTGCAAACAAATTGAAAGTGTGCATTCGATATCTGTTGCTGTGAGAAACAGCAATGAAAGAAATCCAAGTGGTAGAATCAATAGCTATCTACCAATCCGGTATAACATTAAAACAACACGCCTAATATTATCTATCCCTATTGGAGCTTTCCAAATTCCGGTGGAGGCAAATGCTTTGGTATCAGGTATACTGCACCCTGCACTATGTGTTCGGACCACTTTTTATCTACTACTTTTTATTTTTAAGGAATCTTTGCTACAGTAGGATCCAGTAGGATGTGTACCTCAACCATACCATGACAAGGAGAATAAGATACTATGAAGGGAAGTTTAAAAGTTTACAATTCGATCTAGCCGGAGTTACCAGCTCGGTCACAAACTCTTGTAAGTTTTACTTTCCCAAAAACTACAGTACAGTTTGCTCCATGTTTTGCTATAACTGATTGACTTTTATTTCCCCCCAGGTTGACATGTAACTACAAGTGTCATATTCTTTAGCTACTTAACAGGCACAAATTTCAGTTTAGTACTTGAACCCTGAAAAGAACACCATCAAATTCTGCCCAAAATAAAACAGGAATTCTGAGAATCTGAGAAAGCCAAAAAAAAAAAAAAAAAAAAAAAATCATTTGATTTGACACATGTTTTTTAATCATGAATGGAAAATAAAACTCAACTTGGAAGTGCATTCTGCCCGCTGCCTGAACACAATGACAGTTTTTGTCTTAAGACATCTCAGCAGACCCACATGACAGCCCCAGTAGTCACAAGCCCACGGGCGGGTGGACACGTTTCTCTCTCTCTCAGACAGTAAATACTGAATTATAATTATGGTGGGAAGATCCAAACTGTGAAAGGCACTCGCCACTCAATGTAAAGCAGTTTTGTTTTTTCCCCCCACCAAATACTAAACCTATCATAGCGATAAAACAATGAAGGCAGGAGTTATAGGAAGAAGCTCTACAATTACAACAGATCCTTGTGTGGGCTTGAGGCAGTGTGTTTGTCAGAGAGCCCATGGTGCACCTGCAGATATTCCTGCAAACCATGTCTGAGATTCGGAGATGATGTCTGAGAAGTTCCACGTATATCCATAGCAAGCTGAACAACAAACAAGTACACTAAGTATGTACTGTACCTCTCCATCTGGTGCTTCCATCCTTTGTATACCCTGTTTTTGTTTTTGGCCAATTCTGCCATCTCTTACTCTTGCTGCAAGTTAAGTTCCCCTACCTATGGTGGGTGGGAATAAAAACGCCGGCTTGGAGATGGATGACTGTAATTTTGTTGCTGTCATTTGTTATAATCTTGAGAAGGGCACTGATCAAGTTAAACAGGGAATGAAAAAGCAGGCAATCTATGCATGCTGGCAAGCAGCGAGAAGAACGGCCAGTCTCTGATGAATGCCCGAAAGAACCTTTGTGAATCGTGGGTTTTTGAAACACAATAGATGAAAAAATAAAAACATAGATATATAAAATCCCATGAGCTACAAGTTGCACTCGGTGTCACTACTGAAATATTTGTGACATGTACTGTATATACTGTGGAGAAGGGTAGAATATTCTGTTACCGTTTCATCTTTCAGTTCTAGAGCTCATGATCATCTGCCTCTACCCTCCAGCAATGCTTAAAACCTCTCGCCATAGACAAACAAACTTTTCAGTGGAAGCTCACGCTAAAGACACATTGATTTGATTATAATTCCTAAAAATAAAAAATCCCACCGCTGCCATGGTGCCTTTTCAACAGAGTGACTCTAGGAGCCTGTGGCAGGGATTAAGGACAATAACGGACTATAAAACACCAACATCAGGTATGATGAACGCGGACGCGACTCTGGCAGACGAGCTAAACACTTTCTATGCTCGCTTCGAGGCTGCAGCTAAAGACGCTATTAGCGATGCTAATGCTAACGGCGCTAACGCTAGCGGCGCTAATGCTAACGGCTGCAGACAGGAAGACACTGCCAGCACCGGAAAC
>JAOTQY010000002.1:20980216-20997743 GCA_026413445.1 Dolichallabes microphthalmus
CAGAAGCGGGGCACCAGGATGGGTCAGACAGGTCCGGAGGGCAGAGGGAGTCTGGATCACTGGCAGCTCAGGAATGGTATATGTAGCTCGACAGAGAGAGAGAGAGAGAGAAAGGGAAGAGAAAGAGGGGATACTATATCCTATCACTTCATAGATGTGTCATTGAGCAATGTTATTTACTTTAATTGTTAGTGGTGTTTATGGTATGGCTGATTGGTGTATATTAGGTAATTTGTAGTTAATAATAATAATAATAATAATAATAATAGCAACGTAGTGACACGTCACGCACGTGTTAAACAAGCTTGGATGTCTGCGAGACATGAAATGAACCAGGTGATCACGTGCAACTGACCTGCGCATTGGTTCATTTCATGCATGCAGTGACGAGAAGAGAGAGAGAGAGAGAGAGATTCTCCCTCTCGATCACTCCCTGTGTCGGTAGAAAGCCCCGCACCGCACGCGCGCGCGGCACGCACCTTCTGATCAGAGCGCATTGCTGAGACGCAGACGCGGGTCTGAGTGGATGATCATGGCGGTGCCGCTGAGCCCGCGGGAGGGCACGGTGACCAAGAACCTGAGCCTGGAGTCTCTACAGCTGTGCGAGAGAGACGGTAAGGAGCGCGCGCGCATCATCATCATCATCAAACGCAGCGCACCATCAAACGCGCAGCGTCCTTTGAAGTCCTCGAGTCATCACCCGAGCCGCGAATCTTCATTTCTCTCTTTCCATCTCTTTACTATTCAAACACTGATATATATAGTACAGTATGCATGACATGACCGTGTGCCGAGTCATCGCGTGGTTTGCTTATAGATCACTGACAGGTGACACGACACGTGTGTTATTTCACGTCCACGCCAACATAATCTTCCCTGGGTTTGGTTTGTTTGTTTTATATACATTATGTTCCCTAAGATAACATATGTGCAGCATGTTTCAGCACCATGGACACAGCCTTTTGCGCTCGCCGCCGCCACCACTGCTACCAGACTGAGACAGAGACTGGGCGTTTTTCCCCTCATCACCATCACCATCATCATCATCATTATCATGGGTCATTTGCAGGTTCTTAAACTAAAAGACACGTGCATATAGAACTGTAAAGGCGACTGGTGCGTTTACTAGTGAGCTGGGTGTGAATCACAAATGATGATCCCTGTGCAAGGACCTTGGCATGCATTTACTGCAACAATGCGGTCAGTAGGAGTCTGTGTGTGTGTGTGTGAAAAACCCAGGGTTGCCAAGTTTAGTTGGATGCACCCTAGTTTAAATAAAGGTTGTATGAACAGTCAGGATCCAACATGATGAAAACTATACAGAATTGATTTATTATTTACAAGAAATCTACTATTTTATCTATCTACAGTATCTGTCTTGGTCTCTCTCTCTCTCTCTCTTTCTCAGATTTATACTGTAGATTGATACCAGCACTAAAGGTTAGCACTGTTGCCATGCACTTCCAGGGTTCGATTCCCGCCATGTGTGCATGGAGTTTGCATGTTCTCCCCATGCTTGCTGGTTTCCTCCCACAGTCCATGATTAGGCTAACTGGCGTTCCCAAATTGCCCATAGTGTGCGAATGAGTGTGTACATGTTAAACGGAGGTCCCACCACACTCATAAAACTAGAGTAAATACAATGGTAATCACTATTGGCCTCCACAAAAAAAAGTCTTGGGCACCATATTATATGCTGTACCAATTTTGTTGGTTATGTTTATCATGTCTGCATAATGATGTACAAAATCATTCAGTATTTCCATATATAACGTAAAATAATAATAATAATAATAATAATAATAATAATACAGGAGAATATATGCATAGCTGTAAAGAAAAGAAAGTACAAGACTGACTAGTTTTCAGATGGAAACAAAAAACCTAATATTCTATTCTAATATTCAATTCTATTCTATTTGCATAAAAAATAGAATAGAATAGAATAGCTGTTTTCTTATAAAACTGCACAAATCTGTCTAAAACTCCTGATTTTAAGCAATCAGTTTTCACTCCAAATATTGACTGTTTATTTTATTACTCTTCATTGCTCTTCATAGAAGTTTCTTTTATGCAGAAATGTTTTGCTTATGCCATATTTTTGTATTTGGCCAAGACTTTTGCACAGAACTATACTGTAAGTAAAACAGCTGTTAGGTTTTACTGAGCTTGCTGGAGAAATCTTCTGGTAACTTTGTCACACTCGCTCCTTTCTATTTTTATGCAAATCCCAGGAGAGTATATTAAGGTTTTTGTTTCCATCTGAAAACTGGTCTATCTTGTACTATATTTCTTTCTTTACAGCCATGCATATAGTCTACTGTAATGTTATTTATTTATTAATTTTAAAGTTATATATGGAAATACTGAATGATTTTGGATGTAATTATGCAGACATGATAAACATATATAACAAAATTGGTACAGCATATAATATGGTTCCTAAGACTTTTGCACAGTACTGTATTAAATTTTTTATTCATTTATTTTTTCAGCATTGAATATTTATACTGAAGACTTTGAAATGATGAACAGAACAAATATAGAATTATGTAATCAACAAAAACATGTTAAATAACCCGGAATATGTTATATATTTTTTAGTAGCCACTTTTAGTTTTGGTGACAGCTTTGCACAGTCTTCGCATTCAGTCAGCCTCATAAGGTCGTCACCTGGAATGGGTTTCCTACAATCTTGAAGCTGTTTCCAGGGGTGTTGAGTACTTATTGGCTGCTTTTCCGTCACTCTCCGGGCCAATTCATCCCAAGCCATATCTGATACAGCACTTCATCACTCTCCTTCCTGGACAAATAGGTTACTTAACCTAGAAATGTGTTGTCATTGTCCTATGTCCCTGCAAAATGCTGTGGTCGCCATGCCGGTTAAATGTCTTCTCAATGTTGTCACCAACAGTGTCACCAGCATAGAACCCCAAACCCTAAAAGGAAAAAAGAAAAGACGGGGGGGAAAACAGCATAAGACAGAATTTATGAGACAGATTTTTTCCATCACAGCTCTTCCTTTATGCTTTACAGTGGGAACCATGCAGTCAGGAAATTTTTCTTCACCCTCTCTACATTCTAACAAAGACATGCAAAGACATATAACCAAAAAATCTCACTTTTGGACTCATTAGACCAAAGGACAGTTTTCAACTGATATAGTTTCTTTTTTTTTTGCTTGTTGTTCTGACTGTTGAAGTAACGGGACTCTAGACAGTCATCTCTATGATGAATTATGTCTGCCGCTTGAACTCAGAGAAGCATTTATGTGAGCTCTAATCTGAGATGCTGTAAATCGGTGGTTTCTTAGGCTGGTCATTCTAATAAACCTATTCTCTGCAGCAGAGGTACCTCTTGGCCTTCCTTTCCTGCGATAGTCTTCATTAACTTTTGACAAGACACACCTGTGAGCTGAAAACTCTTCCATGTGTATGTGTACTACCTTGTAAATCTGATGAGAGAATGCCATGAGAGTGCCAAGCTGTCAAGATAAACTGCGTTGCTTATCACCTTTTCTTTTTAACAGTTCCAAAATGGTTGCCAGGCACATTGCCAGGTGGAATTATGTCATGGCTGCCATGTCGCATGTGCTGCTAAATAAAAGATACCATGGATAAACATAGGCTGAAACATTTACACTTCCAGCTGGTACTTTTATCACATGTATTGTTGGGTTATTTATTTATTTAGCTTCTATGTATATCTAGGAGCACTCTGGGTATTTTGCAAGGCTTTCCCAGAAATCTTAGGGTTAGGGTTAAAATGTCTAAAATCATAAATATAATTACAAGCTGCTGCAGCTACCAGGGAATATGTTGGAATTAAAAGTTCACCAGACGGAAAACTAAGTAGCGATCTGACTGCATGGCTCAGAGTTCAGCAGCTAAGTGGATGCTTCCAGGAAGATGTCCTTCTAAACATGCCAAGAGTCTTAAATTATTTAGACAACGACTAACAAAGCCAGTGATTCAGCATCAATCTGTGTTGATCTCCTGTGACTAAAATAATGTTTTAAAAGATTAGTGGTTTGTGCACTGTAGTTGAAACAGCTAATGTGGATATGTTTAAAAAAGAAAAAAGCCTTGGCTGAATGTACGAGGCGTGTTCAAGTCAAACCGTGACTTTTGAGTGTGCAGTATAACAAAAGACAGTCATGAGAGTAAAAACTCCCTTTATATCTCTATATCTGCCCTCTATATAGACTATACAGTGCTCTATATCCCTTCTGCACTAATGCATTTATGCCAGTGTTTCACTAGGGCTTGGAAACTATTAAGGTGGAAGGTTTTCTCAGTATGTCAGAACCATGATCAAACTGTCTGCTTAATGTCTAAAACACTGGCCTCCCGGGAACTCCTTTAATGTACCAAACATGAGGAAATGGCTTGGAGCGAGGTCAGGACCGTACGGGGGATGTGGCAGTACCTCCGAGCCGAGTTCCTGTAATGTGCAAGTAGTGTTGGTGAATGATTGTGTATACACTTCCAACAGACAGATGCATCTATTCCACAAGCTGTCAACAACTTATATGTCGATTTTCAAGGATGACTGCAGTGGGCTCCGAGCCACCTCGGCTGGGATCGTCATTCATTACAGCCACACAGCCATTTAAATATTTTACTGCGGCTAAGAGTCCAGTCACCATACTGTGCTCGATGTGTTCTGCAAATGTCGGTTTTACACTTTCGTGCACCATCACAAGTCCTGGTTTGACTTGAACGCCTCTTGCATTTGGGCCAAGCAGGTAAATAATGAAACATCCTTTGCATATTTTTTCTAAATGAGCAGAAATTGCAGCCAGTTGCAAGGAACTAAGACTCAAGGAAAAAAGAAAAGACGGGGGGAAAACAGCATAAGACAGATTTTAGGAGACAGATTTCTTTTTTGTATGTGAACACTCTGGCTGATGTATAGCTTTGACATCGCATTGCAGACCTGGTTGAGACTGAATTCCTTGTACGCTTTTAAGATAATTAACAAAAGAGAGCATCTACATATATGTTATAAGAAAGTCTACACATACACACTTGTTGATTTAGACATGCAAAATATGTTTTATTGTATTCTGTGGAAGCGTAAGATTTACCTCAGTATTTACTTGTCTGTAATTAACACTGCGTGTTTGTGTGTTTAGAGCTGATCAGATCAGAACAGACCTCCTTCACGAACTCACTGCGTATCATCACACAGAATGACTTTCCTCTCAGTCTTTATTTAATCATCGTTATGGAGATACCATTCACACATGCCTGTCGGGTTCGCTTCTATTTGCATGACGTGACACATGCCTGGAATTTATTTATGTCCATTTAGCACTTGGTCCATCTGTTATGCACAAGGTGCAATGTGATAAACATACTGCACTTTGATTGATGGTTATGAACACAAGGCTTCTGGTACACCAGCAGGATTCTGGTATATATATATATATATATACACACACTGTATACACCGTATCGGATGTTGAGATGTTAGAAGCTTGGCTAGGATAGTTATACCATTGGCTGCTGAGGTATCGATTTTGGATGGAAACTAAATATAGGATCATGAAAAACGATTGAAGAAGTCGAAGTAGGAGAGGATTGGTTTTCTGAATTATTTTTTAATCTGGCTGTTAGGGATGGGCTGATCAATTCTAAAGTACTGATGCTTTTAATTATGGCTTTTTGATCCTAATTTAAGAAGATTTCTTCTGGGTGTTCATTTTTAAGAATCAGAAAATTAAATGAAATGTTAACATAGATACATTATTGATCCCAATGGATATCCATCCATCCATCCATCCATCCATCCATCTAATCACCTCCTACTGTTGCTTCCGGGTTGAAAACATAGATGATTAAGTTGTAACTTGTCTGTCAATTTAGATTTTTTTTTCTTGAACATCTTTTGTTGTGCATCTGTCTGTATTCGTCGTCTGTGCAGCTCTTCTACATCCTACACTGACTGTCAGACAAAATTGTTCTTTACACAAAGTCAACTGAGTTCCCAGACTATGTACATTATCTGAGTCTGTTGAGCTACAAACACCTTGAACAAGTCTATGACTAATGATTTTAATCAGCTTACTTATTCTTTCAGACAGCAGCTTTAGTGATGCAAAAAAGTTTAACACAATTGCTAGTTTATTTTTCGAATATGATTTGGAAAAAAAAGAAAAAACATTTGCTGCAGCAAAAAGTTTTCTGAACATTTAGCCTGAAGTAATATAAGACATTGACTCGAAGATCTTTCATGGATAAACTTTCCAGACGGAACGCATTCAGTGGCTCAGCGACAAAACAAAAGGAATTACTCGTCTCATTCACCTCATTCAAATAGTTTTTTACAAAGATTGTTCAGAAAGTGGCCATTATGGTGGTGTCCATCCATCTTCAACCGCTTATCCAAAGTCGGGTTGCGGGAGTAGCAGTTCTAGCAGTGAACCCCAAACTTCCCTTTCCTCAGCCACCTCCGCTAACTCTGACTGGGGAATCCAGAGGCGTTCCCAGGCCAGTGTGGAGATTTAATCTCTCCATCTAGTCCTTGGTCTGCCCTGTGGTCGTCTTCCAGCTGGACATGCCAAGAACATCTCCCTAGGGAGGCATCCTGGTGACATCCTTACTAGATGCCTGAATCAACCACAACTGACTCCTTTCCACGCAAAGGAGTAGCGGCTCCATTAACACAGACCCACACAGACCCGTGGTGAGAATCGAACCCAGACAAGGTGCAAAGTTCCAACCATGATATGTTATAAACTATACAAAACTATTGAAAACCCCCAATAGAGGAGTCAATCCATTAAATGAAACAGCATGATTTAATATTTTTATAACTTTAATTTTAGAATAATTTTTTTTCAAATATATATTTATATTAATAAAAAGCAAATAAGCTTGCCTTTTTCAGGATTTCTGCTTTTTAGTAAGAGACTGTCCAAAGCCCTGATCCATCTGTTGCTGTGGGGGCCATGCTAATGTTATGCTAATGCTAGCACAATGACTCATCATGTTCTGTTTTGCTTCGTGAGGCAAGTGAAGTGTTTTTATCGCCCTTGTTGAAGAGCTCGTTTAAATCAGAATTAATTAGTGAAAGTGGACAGACATTGGGCTACAGGCAGTGTCGCCTCTGCTCAAGTGTTCCACATTTTCTCATGATCTGTACACAAAACTGTTATGTACAGGATAGAAATTACCCACAGTGAGAGAGATGCAGGATGTGGCATATCTGTCTCAATTGTTTTTGCTATCTATCTATCTATCTATCTATCTATCTATCTATCTATGTACAGGTATGTATGTACAGTTAGGTCCATACATTTTGGAGAAAAAAAAATGTTTTTGGTATTTGAAACACTCAAGATGTGAGCGATTTCAAAAGTTTCAGCTTTTATTCAAGGAGTTTGATAAAAGTGTAGCATTAACCATTCAGCAACCCCATTTGGGGGGCTCATAAATACTGGAACAAATGAACAATTACAAACATAAGGATTGCCTTTAATACTTCAATAAAAATCCTTTGTAGTGAATGACTGCCTAAAGTCTGGAATCCATGGATACGACCAAATGTTGAGTTTCTTCCCTCGAGATGTTTGTTAGGCCTTCAGTTGCTGCTTGTATGTGCATCTTTCTGCCTTCAGCCTTGTCTGCAGTAAGTGAAAATCATGCTCTATTGGGTTAAGATCAGGTGACGGACTTGGCCAGTTAAAAATATCACATTTCTTTGGCTTGGGTAACTTTCACTGTATGTTTTGGGTCATTATCCATCTGCAATATGAAGCGGGGTCCTATCAGTTTTGCAGCATTTGGCTGAATCTGAGCAGAGCGAATAGTCTTTATACACTCGAGAATGAATCCAGTCACTCTTATCTTTCTATACACCTTTTATCCACTTGATTAGTTATGGAGTAATGAGAGAACAGGCCACACCTGGCAATGCAACTGCTCGTCAGACATTTGTTCCATTATTTATGAGACCCTAAAAATGGGTGTGAGTATGAAATTCCTGAATGGGTAATGCCACAATTTGTCAAACCCCTAGCAAAAAGTTAAGCCTTTATTTTTACCATATACATTATTTCACAGTGAAATATACGCACACTTCGCATATCCCAGCATAGCTGGGTTCAGGTTGCAGGGCCATCAGCTATGATACAGCACCCCTAGAGCAGATAGGGTTAAGGGCCTTGGTCGAAGGCCCATTAGTGGAAACCTGTGGCTTGAACCACCGAACTGCAGTAACTCAGTGTTCCAAAATTCTCTTGTTCCAAAATTTATGAACCTGACTCTATAGCCTTATTCGGATGGGACTAGTTTTCCAAACGACGTTTGAGTTAGAATTTCTTTCAGACGACGTCTGTCATGTCATGTATACATTCGGACGGGACTTACATCTCCGTATTTATTACAGAGGTAGGAGTGTCTGTGTTTTACATGTGTGTTTAAGACCACATGTCCACATCTACATCCATTATTGGTACGCAAACTGGAATACCGGCGCGCTAGTGATAGTACGGTAGTTCACGTTGACCAAAACACAAAAGAAAACGCGTTTTGGAGAAAAAAAAATCGGCAATCGCAGACATTCGCATTTGGACGGGATTAGATTTCTCAGAGGACCTCCGAGTTTACTGAAAAACAGTAGGTAATTTGCTCTGGAATTTTTACAGAGGTCATGTGAGAGAAAGACAGACATGGCAGATTCGGACGGGATTAAAATCACAAAGTACATCTGTGAAACAGAAATTTCGCTAACGACCCCCCTGTAAAACTAGTCCTGTCCGAATCGGGCTTATCTCATTATCTATTGATCTGTCTATCTGTCTGTCTGTTTATTGGTTCCTACTGTATATCTGTCTGTCTCTCAGGTCAGTGTGCATGGAGTTTGCATGTTTTTCCTGTGCTTGGAGGGTTTCCTCTGGGTACTTTGTTTTTCTCTCACGGTCTAAAGACATGCAGGGTAGGCTAATTGGCAATCCCAAATTGCCCGTAGTGAATGAGTGAGTGTGGGTGTGTGTGCTTGTGCCCTACAATGGATTGGCAGCCTGTCCAGGGTGTACCCTGTCTAGTGGCCTGAGTCCCCAGAGATAGGCTCCAAGCCTCCCGCAAACCTGTACAAGATTAGCGTTATAGACAGTGAGTCAGAGTGAACATATTGGATTTTAACTACTTCTCAGTTCAATTTCAATTATTATATTTTAGAGCAGAATTGTTCTGTACATTATAACAGTATACTGTCTGCATTTCATGGCTATGTTTCTGGAAATTAATAGTATTTATGACTAATATCAGAAACAAAAATAGCAAACTCTGACTCTTCCTCTGCAACTTTGAATAACAACAACAACAACAATAAAAAATAATACTAATTCAATTCAGCATTAAAAACTATAACCATGGCAACGCAGTTCATAAAACCTGTTTGTGTGCGTATATTCAGAACACATCGTGAAATTCAATCTTCCAAGCAAGCTGAACTGATTTAGAATCGGACCTGACCTTAAACCGGACAGGATTACAAGTAACTGTCTCTACGTCCTACATGCTGTGCTACATGTCCACCGGGAGGCGGCGTCTGGCCGTCAGCCATTTTGTGAATCCATTTTTTTGGAAAATGAAAAGCAGTGACCCTACAGGACCTGCGTTCTGTGCGCGGGGTTCATACAGAGTGATGGATGAGAGCTGTGAGAGAGCATTGTGTGTGTGCAGTATGATATCTGTTGCAGTTTATTTTGTGGCATTGTGTTGCTCATAGTGTTACTCTTATTATTGACTCCGGTGCATTAAATCACAAACTTCACATTTATAGTGTAATAGCTCTTTCATTCTGTAAATGACTTTTTACTTATTCTCTGCATCATTTGTTCATTTTTATTTCCTTATTATAATTTAACTAACAACTATTTGTTAACTAACCATTTTTTAAAAAGATTTGTAAATCCCTTAATTTTTACTTACAGTTATTTTAACCATATTAAAGTTGATTATTTATTGTTTCTTATTTGCTCACCATTTTTTAAATGGAATCAAAGTTTTTCTTCAGTAACACAAATTTCTATTATAATACAAATTTGGATGCTACTGTGATTTGCTTTTTGTAGCCTAAGGATTATAAGCAATAGATTTGAAAGACTGTGTCGGTACGGTGGCTTACAGGTTAGTACTGTCGCCTTGCACCTCCAAGTTCCCGGTATGTTTCCCACCTCGGATCTGTGTTCGCGGAGTTTGCATGTTCTCCCTGTGCTTGGTGGTTTCATCCGGGTTCTCCGGTTTCCTCCCACAGTCTAAAAGCATTCAGATTAGGCTGATTGGCATTCCCCAAATTGCCCATAGTGTGTAAATGAGCATGTGAGTGTGTGTATGTGTGTGTGATGGATTGGCACCCTGCCCAGGATGTACCTCACCTTGTGCCCTAAATCTCCTGGGATAGGCTCCAGGCTCCTACGACCCTGTATATAGGATAAAGCGGTGTAGACAATGAGTGAGTGAGTGAGTTAGTGGTCTGTTATGTGGTTTTAGAAAATTGAAAAGAAGGCTTGGAGTGTTCTGGGTTTTGGACAATACGCAGCCTAAAGTATGTGAACATCTGACCATAACAGCTGTATGTTGCATATATCACCCAGACTATGGCCTTAAAATTCGAAACACACAGTTGTATAGAATGTCTCTATGTGCTGAAGCATAACAGTCTCTCTTAGTGGAAATAAGAGGCCCAAACCTGTTCAAGCATGACAGTGCACCTGTACACAAAGCCAGCTCCAGGAAGACAAGAGTGTCCTGCACAAAGCCCTGACTGGAACTCAACCCGACGAAAAAACCTTTGGAATAAACTAAAACTGGGGGCCTAGTTTTATCCCTAGGAGAGTGGAGCGTGTTATACTGTATCAGAAAAGATGGAATAAATATGAAATGAGATGCTCAACATGTGCAGGCAGTAATGGGCAGATATCGATATTGTTTAGGTAGTATAATGTATGCAAGGATTTTTTTTGTTGTAAATATTACATTTTCTCTTACATTTTCAATGCTATGCTTGTAAGCTTTAAATATATATTTTCCAACATCCAATTGTTGATCATGTCCTGAAATGTGCAGCGTACCATCTTGGTAGTAAATCAAATTAGATTTTTTTTCTTTTTTTCAAGACTGATAATAGAGATGTAGACTCTTTGTCATCCTTTTTTTTTTCAACAAGTCTACTCTAATCCTGTAAATAAGCAACCTTTCATTAAACCGTGTCAGAAATGAAGTTATGTCGAACTGACATTTCTTCAGGCATTTTCCAGAATCTACTGTGATCTCAGTTCACCGTAGCACTGTGTTCATCAGGAGAGTGATTTACTTATCAGCTTGGCAGGTTGCCATGGAAACTACTGTGTGTGTGAATGAGAGAGGGCAAAAGAGAGAGAGGGAGGGAGAGCGCAGGTTGTGTGTTTTTGAGAAAGATGCTTCCTTTGTTCAGAGGTTCAGCCATACAGAGACCACAGAGCCATGGATAAACTCATCCATAAAGAACAATTCCTTATTAGGAGTTTAAAATGTGTAAGCTTTCTAAGCTCTCTAAGACCGAACTTGCCCACCCCTGCTCTAGGTTGTTGATTTGGGGATCTGAGGATCCGGGTTCGAGCCTTGCCGTCGGTGGTTGCCACACCCCTCTCTCAGGTCTACCCAGCTACCAATTGCAGTGACGCTACCAAAGCTGGTTACAAAAATGGGAGGGCTGTGTTAGACTCCACCCACCTGCCCCAACCCCAAATGAGGGTGTGTATGAGAATGGCTTTAATTCCTGAACAGTTAATTCCACACGTTTCACCCCACAAATTAAAGCTGAAAGTCTTGACTTCACTCACAGCTTAAGTGTTGCATTTCGAATCTAGTGCACTTGTGTACAAAGGCCAAAAGCCAAAAAAATTAGTTGTTCCAAGTTTAATTTTTGTTTTTCAGAATGTGCATGATTTAAGGTCTTTAAACACCAGCGGCGAATTTCAAGTGCGGTTTTTATTTATGTATTTATTTTCACATCAGGAATAATTTTTTAAACCCTTTAGAACATTTCACATCAACAGCAGAACATTTCTGTGTGAAAAGCAGCATTTGTTTGTTTTTTTGCTTTTTTTTTCACTCCAAGCCAATTTTGTTTTTGTTTTTTTACCGGTGACAAGAACGCATCTGACCAATCACAATGCATCTTGTTGGCATGTCACTCCAAAACATTCAACACTGTGGACTGTTATTTGCAGTAAAAGAGCCCAAAATTACAGTACGAGCAAGAGCTTTGTTATGATAACAGTGTGCTTATACTCGACTCTTCTTGTTCTGTCTATACATTGTACTGTATATACTGTATTTGCACAGTTGGTTTGTTATTTGTGAGTTGTCAGTCAGTCAATCCTAATGTAGAACATAATGACGAGCTATGTACTGTAAAGCATGATGTTACAGTTCATCACTATGTATCCAAGACTCACCACAGACTACGTACAGTACGAGACATTTTCTGTTACTGTCCATGTTGAGTGTGTTTGGGTGCAGTATAGTTACCGTTCATGTGTGTTGCAGTTGAGGATACCTGAGAGATACTGTACCTGTGTGGAGAAAGAGGGAGGAGGGTGAGAAAAGACATCGCTTGATGTGGAATCCACTTCTGTAGTGCGTCTTTTAGAACCTTACCTAAGGAAGCGTACTCGCTCCTTTTTGATGGGAGTATTTGTGCTGTGTCTAATTCACTGCCAAAATTTTTTTACTGTTTATTCGGATAGTTCCTGGTGTGTAAAGCAAAAGAAAGTCTCATTAGAGAGATTAAAGATCTATTTTCACTCTTTCTGTTTCAGCCTGTCGTTATGTGTGTGCGTTATGTTATCGTGCCCCTTCACACACATACTCTCGCATTTACATCCCCCCCCACCCCCTCTTGGCTTCTCACACACACACACACACACACACACACTCTGTTCCACACAGAAACACTGCTCTGTCGCGATTCTTTTCAAAGGTAAAGTGCAGGTTCATTTGTTTTACTTTAAAGCAGTAATTCCGTTAGTAAGTGCTCACACGAGTGTCATTAGCGATGTTCCTTGCTAATTTTTCCGACAAAACAGTCTTTCCGTTAATGTGTGTGTGTGTTTGTGTGAAATTCAAATAAGAGAGGAGAAAGTTTTACTGTGTAAGATGAGAAGGGGGAGACAGGAGGGGCTGATTCCTCCTTTCCGCTTACTTTAGATTCACACATATACACACAAAGTGGCTCAGTGGTAGGTGTTTCGCCTGCCATGCGGAAGGCCTGGGTTCGATTCCAGCCAGTGCCCACACCCCAGTCACTGGATGCAGTGCCGGTCCCAAGCCCGGATAAAATGGGAGGGTTGCGTCAGAAAGGGCATCCGGCTGATATTACGCTGTGGCGACCCCTTGCCGGGAGCAGCCGAAAGACCAACAACAACATACACACAAACACCCACACACACAGCGCCTGCGCGCATAAATGGAAACATTTATCTGTCGGAATTTCTTTTTTAGGAAAGGTAAAGTGCAGGTTAATTTTTTTTTTATTTGTACTTTATATTTTGTGTTAATTATTTAAAAGTGTATAATATATTTAAATGTATTATAATAATTTTTTTGGCTGTGGAACGAATAATTTGAATTTCCATTTTTTCTTATGGGAAAATTTGCTGTGTTTTGGAATACGAGCCCACTTCCGGAATGAATTATGCTCGTAATTCAAGGTTCCATTGTATATTTATTTACATTTATTTAAAATGCTCTGGATTTCAAGGGTTACTAAATCGAAATTGTCAAATACAAAGGCAGTGTTTTAGAGTGTGTGGAGGCGTACACACCCGGGAGGGTACTTACTGATAAGCTTTTTGTGTCTTATCATTTGGACACACTGAGTCTTTTGAGGTGACAGTCTAAAGCCTACTCGATGTTGAAGACAGCGGACAGACTTTTTTTTTTTAAATATTATGAGTAAGACTCGCTTTCTCCAAATGCTACTCTTTGAAATACTGCTTGTCTGAATAACTCATGATGGCATTTCTTTTTAGATTAGGAATAATAACTGTGGATTTGTGATTAGTGAAGTGTTTCATGTGCTGTACGTCTATGATTACCTTAAACATGAAACAAAGCCGAATCTGTCATGATGTTCTTTGTTTGTTTGTATCATGCTGTGGAGCGTCTAGTGAAAGAGAGAGAGAGAGAGAGAGAGAGAGAGAGAAGATATAAATGAGAATCGCAGCTCTTTAGGTTACCGTCTTTATGCCTCATTATGCAAGAAGTTTTTATTGTAAGGTCTGTGTGTGTGTGTGTGTGTGCTGGTCCATGGTTACTCCAGGAAATAAGAACTAAAAGCACAATAATAAATGACCTCAGATGGATTCTGCAGTAGTGAAATTGTAAGTAACTGTGTGTGTGTGTGTGTGTTTGTAGGTAAGGCGGAGGAGAGCGGCGTGGTGGAGATGGAGCTCCCTGTCCCTGTGAACATTCGAATCAGCAACATCACCTGCGACTCGTTTAAGATCTGCTGGGACATGGACCCTCGGACCAAAGAGAAGATCACACACTACTTCATCGACCTGAACAAGAAAGAGAACAAGAACTCTAACAAGTTCAAACACAAGGTACGGCCGTGCTGATGTGTTAGAAGAGATCAGAACACACACACGAAGTATCTAAACATTAAACACTTCATATTGCTCTTGCTTTTAGTCATTCAGTCATGTTACAGCTTTCATACATCATACCTATTTCTCTTGGAGTTCAAAAAGATTTTCTGATCTGCCTGTTCAGATTAAAAATGTCCTCCCTGTACGTTTACAGGACTCCCTTTTCTGTAGTTTTTACTGTAGTTGTGTTTTGACTACCATCTTTAATACACAGATTATAATTCAAACCAGAAAAAAATAAATATGGGATTGAAAATGCAGACTCTCAGTGCTGTCAACAGGTGTGCTTACTGTACTGTACATGGATTATAACATTGCACATATAATGGGAATAATTGCCTGATCAGAATAAAACTGCTTCAAGTTAGAACAGTCTGACCCGAGCCAGGTCCAAATAATACACTCATAAATCTAATAAACCTAGCAGAGTTTCTGAGAACACTCACACACAAAGTCTGGTTCATTTTGATCAGTGTGAACACAAGCGCACCAGGCTCAGGAACCATCCCCGAGTCCCTTGGAAAGGTGTTCTTGAGCACGGTATGGCAAACTCTGGCACAAATCAAATCAGATAAGAAAGCCAAATGTACCTGAACACAGAAGTGGACGGCTGTTTAAAACACGAATCGTCAGTGCTGTCAGTTTACTCAGAAAATTTCTATGTTCATTTAACACGCACCAATCGCATCCTCCGAACTACACCACCATAGCTGCTTAAGTAGTAAGGCACGTGAAAGCGTTGCTCTTGACCTTTTTCTAAAATATCAATATATTTTATAAAATATCAAAATATTAGGCAGAGCATGAGGATCGACTTCCTTGTTCTCGTCTCCTCTTTGTGTTTAATGCGGCCTGCAAACCAACTAGGTACAGTACATACTGCCACCTGCTGTATCAAAGAGAAAAAAATCACAAGTGCACCAGCACAGAGAATAGCAATAATGTGAACACTGGTCAGTGAGGGAGTAGGGAGGGGGAGGAATCATTCCTGGGCATGTCACAAATCAGCCGTGCCTAATGTAAAAGTGCCCTTAATGTCTGGAGACTGCTGAGTGTTTAGTTCTTATTGTCACATGATCACTCATTGAACTCTTTCCATGTGTTTTCAGTACTATATGATGTTTCTTGGTTGCTTAGAACATAATTCCAACCTTGAAATCAATCCACTGTAATGCTTTATTCAGAATTTCTCCTCCCCGTATTCAGGATGTACCCACCAAACTGGTTGCCAAGGCCGTGCCGTTGCCGATGACCGTGCGAGGCCACTGGTTCCTGAGCCCGAGAACTGAGTACACGGTTGCCGTGCAAACAGCGGCCAAGCAGGGCGATGGAGACTACACTGTGTCTGAGTGGAGCGATATTGTGGAGTTCTGCACTGCAGGTAATCCAATTACCTCTGCGTCATCAGTCTTCATGTACAGCGATCCTAAAAAGACTAAAAGACCTCGCTGAAAACCTTCTCAAGTCTGATCAAAATGAGAAACACCAACAGCAAAGTCACAAACAAACAAGACTAAAACCAGCTGTTCTTCCATTAACTTATATAAAAAAAATACAATGCAAAATCCTTAAAAAATAACGGATAATTAAAAAGCCTGTATTAGTCAAAATCTATAAATCCAACATCTATAACTTTTATATACTGTAGGTGCCGCCTTGTGAACACATTTATTGCTTATTTGTGTATAATTTTAGGAAGCCATATTCTTAACTTTCACTTAAAGGCATACGGTTATAAAACAATATAGAGTAATAATACAACATTTCTGTAAACATCCCAAAACTGATAATTTTCCAATAATGCCATCCTGATGCTATGTAACAACAGACCGTGCTGCGACACACAAATGCTCCACGGTAGGGAGGAGGGCGAGACGGCATCACTCTGAAATAGGCTCAATCTAAACTCATCAGACCACATGATCTTTTCTATTGATCCAAAGTCCAATATTTATGCTATCTAACAAACTGAAGCCTTTTTTGTGATGAGTCACTAACAAATGGTTTTCTTATGGACACACAGTCCTGTGAGTTCTCATCACAGTGTGTGTGTATGTATGGAAATGCCTTTACTTTCACTATTAAACTTTTACTGTTGGTTTTTTTACCATGCAAACTTAATCCTCATTCATAATTTTATTTCTCCAAACTTCTTCCACAACCTTGACGGTTCTGCACTATCCTTCTAGGTTTTGACATGTTGAAGTAGTCATAACCCAGATCCAATAATTTCAAATTTTCTTTGCTGGATGCAGCCCAATAATTTGAAGCTTCTGAAATGGCGCCTTTTTTTCGACAGGCATAACAGATTAGAATGCGTCTGTTGTTGTTCTTTTTCATAGATTACTCCCCTGTGCATCTGAATCAGCTGCTTCAGAAGGCTGAGGTCATCGTTGGCAGGATGCTCCCCTTCTCCGTCTTCTACCGCAATCAGAACCAGGAGTACTTTGACTACTGCAAGTAAGGAACCGGGAACCATAAATTACACACTTAAAAATAAACCATGATGCACTGATGTTGGGTTGTCGTGTGGTTTAACGGGAGGCTTTACACCACGTGATGTATTTTTAGTAACACACTAAGATGGGTAAGAAGAAAAACAAGATATTTACAGGAAGAATACATCAATCTGCTCATACTGTATGCCTTATATTGAAATGAATGATAAAAGTAATAGGAACTCTGGAAGAAGTACGTCTCAAAATGCTAAGCAGTCTGGGCTGAGCTTTTTTTGTTTTCAGAACGGCATGAGAAGAAGAGCCAAAATGTTTTTAAAAAAATTTCTTTATTATTAATTATTGGACAGGCGGCACGGTGGTGTAGTGGTTAGCACTGTCGCCTTGCACCGCCAGGGTCCGGGTTCGATTCCCGGCCAGGCTC
>JAOTQY010000002.1:21105401-21127455 GCA_026413445.1 Dolichallabes microphthalmus
TTATTTCATAATGTCCTATTTATTTATTTCATGTCCTATTTATTTATTTAATTTTGAACACTTTGGAGTTCCATAGTCTTTGGACTGTGGGAGGAAACTGGACCACCTGGAAGAAACCCAGGAAGCACTGGGAGAACTTACTTACAAACTCTACGCACACAGACCAGAGGCAGGAATCGAATTCGGAACCTGGAGGTGCAAGGCGACCATGCTACCCACTAAACCACCATGCCGTTTGGATAAATAACATTACACAATCTAAAAAAAAAATCTAGGTACACACTAGACTGAGAAGAATAAGGTTATATGGAGAGTTCCACATCTTATTATAGGAATGGAAGCTGTACCTTGGTTGCTCACTCATCTTCTATACCGCTTTATCCTGTATTCAGGGTCGCGGGGACCTGGAGCCTATCCCAGGAGGCTTATTGCATGAGACGGGGTACCCCCTGGACAGGGTGCCAATCCATCACAGGGCACACACATACACTCACACACTACGGGCAATTTGGGAACGCCAATTAGCCTAATCTGCAGTTCTTTGGACTGTAGGAGGAAACCGGAGTACCCTGAGGAAACCCACCAAGCACGGGGAGAACATGCAAACTCCATGCACACAGAGACAGGAATCTAGCCTGGCCGGGAATCGAACCCAGATCCTGGAGATGCAAGGTGACAGTGCTAACCACTAAATATATAACATTGATATATGTTATATGGATATATAACATTACAAAATCTAAAAAAAACATCTAGCTAAACACTACACTGAGAAGAATAAAGTAACATGGAGAGTTTCACATCTTAGTGCAGGAGAGGAAGCTGTACCTTGGTTGCTTTCAGACCTATTTCTGAATGTCCGTGGGACAGTTTGAGGACTTGTTGGTGCTGCTGACACTGCACTTGAAGAAACAGGAGAGTGATTTCTGGCTGAACAGTATCTGGCTGAGGTAACATATTATCTGAATGCTACTTTGATAAATGAATGAAACGGCTTCACAATGTTCCTTTTGTCCATGAACTATTAAGTAGGGTGTAAACACAGCATTGTCATAATAAACTCTGCAGCTATGCACCCCCACACACTTTCCTTTTACTCATTGTCTTTATAATTTCGGTCCTTTTTTAGAGTTAACATAGTTTGTTTTTTCTTGCTCAGTCCCCTCTCATCTCTTTTTGCTGTCTCCTATTTATCCTTCACATTTTCACTCTACAAGTGTAGTCTTTTTTTTAATAACCTCTAATCAAACCTCTAAGTCTTTTCCCTCTTTTTTATCCCTTGCATTATTTCAGATTTTTCTTTTACCTTGCCTTCCCCCATACAGTTCTAATAAATGTCTCTGTGCCCTCAAGCTGTGTTCTTCTAGTGTGTGCACAAGAAGGTCATTGTCTGACGGATTCTTTTTGCAGTTTTATGTCTGTACATGTGTGCATCAATGCGGTGACCCACTTTCTTGCTTTCGGCAAGTCTCGCAAAACATATCTCTATCTTCTAGAGTCTAGTACATTGAGTTTCAGTCAGTGTGGCCAAGACCTGCCTACTTTAGTAGAAAGAAGTCAGATTGATTGACACAGCAGATAATATATATATATATATATTCACCATTATGTGTTTACAAACTTTTAAAAGAATTCAATTAACTTTGTTCGGAAATACTATATTCTGCTCCAAAATTTGTTGTGTTCAAAAGTTTGTTTTCTAGGTGCAAGCTACTGCTCACAAATGTGTACACACAGATGTTTAGAAAGTCAACTAAATTGCAACATTCTGAAGGTTAGGGACAGAAACTATCATTTTTAGAGGTTGATGATTTGCATGTCAACTGATTTTTTTTTTTTCTTCAAAATTCTCCCCCAAAAAACAAGAAGGTTATTATTTTAACAAGCAAGAACATTTTATTTAAATATTACTCATTTGCGATTTATGCAGCCACAGTAAATGAACAGTGTTGATAATGATAATGCCCAAAATAAATGGTGAGTCCATCGATTTTATGCATGCTGAATAATTCAATATTGGAATAATGGAGCATAAATAAACCCAACATTTTATTCATTAAAAGTCTTACTTAGTGAGAGAAACACTAATTGCCAATCAGCTGTAGGTTAAAGGGATAGTTCAGGGTTTTCAAGGCTCTTAAATCAATATTGAGGTGAATTTAAGTTCATTCCAATAGGGCATGGTCGTTTTCCAGCTCTGCACACCAACCGTGAAGTTTGTCACAAGGAATGCAAGTACAGTGTATGTAATTGAGGCCAAATTCTACAACCCTTATTCTGTGCACAAATGCATTCCAAGGCTCAGCTGAGACGCATATGAAGCTTTGCAATGCGTCTTTAACAATTTTCTTTCTCTCAAACTAACATCTGAAACTAGAAAAAAAAGAAAGAAACAAGTTGTACTAAATACAAACATATAAATAACATTGAAAGATACCAACTCAGTTTAGTTTAGTGTGACTGCAGAAGCTTCATATCAGTCTCGGCTGAATTTTGTAATTCATTTTAACACGGAAGAATTGTTGTGGAATTTGGCCTTGATTACTTACATTGTACTCACATTGAGGGTGACACATTTCACCGTTTGTGTGTAGAGCAAGAACATTTATAACAACCAAGACCTACTGTAATGTATTTACACACATCTCAATTTTGATTTAACAGGGACTTGGGGGGGAGGAAATATCCCTTTGATTTAAAGACTGATATAGCATATAATAAAGAATACTGAGTAAGTGTCTATAGGGACATGCACAAACATTAGGAAAAAACTTACATACAATTATTACAATTACAGATATACAAAAAAAAACTTGTAAAAGTGCTGCTGATTTCTCCTTCCCTGTTTTAGAACAATCCTTCTACAAGGACCCTTATTCACAGTTTGCAATTAGAATGTACATAATTAACAATGCAACATTTCTGCATAGGCTAACTCAATGAGAAATTATGCCATACATCAATGTCATATCATACACATCTGGAATAAATGCAGTTAATCAATAGCATGCTAATAGAGTGTGAAATAATACCACATTTCTACACACTACCGTAAACATCTGGAAGCCAAAAGAGACAGACAGCTATTCCATGTTAGTGTAGTAAGGCTAGTAGCTACAGATTCTTTTTGTTCTTTTTTAATTTTTCTACTTTAAAAAATTATCATAAATAGAGCTTATTTAAATTCCTACTTCATTTAGCAAACAAAATACATTTTGTTTGTACATCACCTACGCAAAAGAGTAAAAACTATATTTGTAATGAAAAGAGTGGTTAGTTTTTCTCTAACAAGCGCCTGGTTAATAAAAAAAAAAAAGTTATTCAAAAGTACCTTTAAAGCACAATTTGGACTGGATTAGTTTTACATAGGGAGGCGGGGTAATATAAATATCACTACTGTGTCTGTGGAATTCTAGTAAAACATGAAACCATCATGTTGTTAAATTGTGTGTGCATCTAAAAAGGTAACTCACTCTTTTGCCTTCTGGAAAATTACCTGTAAAATATATATAAATCATACTTAAAGACATATTTCAGAGATATTATGGCAACTTATTGAGTCCTACATATGAACAAATTTTGGTGTAAAATTGATCAAGTCCTCAACAAGTGGTTATTATAAAGTTAAAAATAATCTCTCTCTTTCTCTCTCTCGCTTTCTTTATATATATTACGGGCCAATTCTTTAATTTTTTAATAAATATTGAAGTCATTTGGGTTTGAGATCAAAAGATATGAATGATATATAAATTCACAAAGAAATACAGAGAGGAGCTGAAAAGATCTGGTCATGATCCAAAACACATTATCTCATCACTAAAGCGCGGTAGAGGTATTGTCATGGCTTGGGCTTGGCTCATTTTTAAAACACTTCTCACTAATCTTTCTTGAAGATGAAATTCATGATAGTAGCAGCAGAATGAAATCAGAGGTCTACAGAAATATCCTGCTTGTCAATTTAAGGGCAAATTCATCCAATCTATTTGGGAGGGACTTCTTCATGAAGCAAGACAACAATCCAAAACACACTGCCAACACAACGAAGGACATGTGTAGCATTTATCAGACCTTTCTATTCCATTTTTTCTATTCCTGACAAGGATAATGAAAGGAAACAAATCCAAAACAAACAGCAATTAAAAAAAAAGATTATTGATGCGGGTGACGGCCTTGATACAGTTATTGCACATGCAACTAAATACTGTAATATATATCCAAATGTTAAATATTAAATGTTTCGTTAGTTTAATTTGCCTAAAGTCAATCTATGTTGCTCTTCAAAAATAGGTGTTTCACACATCTTGATATAAATATCGGAGAATGAAAGATAAATTTTTATCATGCTTTGATTGATCAAAACTAAAAACAAAGAATTGTATTAAAAAATCTGGATCATTTATACTCTACAAATTAATCATAATTATTGCATCCTCCTTCAAGATTTCTTTTAAAGAGTGTTTGGAACTCTTGTACAACATAATATTGAAGGCCATCTAACTAAAAGACCATGCATTCTCAACAAACTGCATATACAATTAAAGCGGTAACAAATCTTAAGCATCCTGAGAAATGCAGTTCACCATGACGACAGTCTTTGCATGTTCCAGGGCCCTTATTTAGCTCAAAGTATATCAAAGCATTGTCTCTTATTACAACATCCATGTGTATGGGTTGCGGTTATTTAACTAAGCAGCCATTTCTCATGACTCTGAATAACATAAATATGCATCTGTCCATGATATCTATTCATTTGTTCATCTGTTTTTTTTCAGTCCACAAAACTGGGCCAGACAGGTTAGTTATTTGCTGTTTGCTAGCATTAAGCATCCTCCATGCTTTATATTTATGCTATTATGAGCAATTCTTTCTGAACTGTACTTCAGTCATTCGCTGTGTTCTGATTTTGTTAATAGACTGTTGAAAAATACTCCAGGACGGTTCAAAAATCATTAAGTGGACTCAAAAATGTTGCTGCTAAATATGTTTTTTATATGTGTTTGGACTCCCTGCGGTTTCTCCCACTCGGATAATTCCTGTAGTTAAAGTTGACATGGAGTCCGTTGACTGGGTGGACAATGGGAACTGTTTGCATGCTGGGATATGTCTCTGTGGCTAGCTTCCATTCGGCCGTAGCCAACAGCTCCACGCTAAGTGCCTTGAGCACGAGCAAGGCAAACTTACGGCCGATGCACCTCCGAACACCACCACCGAATGGCACATAGCTGAACCGGCTGTTTTTGGTCTCGTTACGATCGCTGGTGAAACGGTCAGGATCAAACAACTCTGGGGTTGTGTAGACAGCAGAAGTCTCATGCGTGTCACGGATGCTATACATGACGCTCCAGCCTTTTGGGATCTGGTATCCCTGTAGATAGGGACGGGCAAAAGTGGATTTAACATTATTTAACAAGTATTACAGGGCTATATTTATTCAACATGTGCTCTATGACTATACTAAATAGTCAGCGTTTAAGAAAATGAAACTGTTTGATGTAAATGTTTCAACTTCCAGGATTCTGTAAATGTAGGCTTTAAAATCTAAACATGTTTTTTGAATAGATAATATGTCATCAAAATCATGTACATTGTTTATGCCACATATGTCATGACAGAAAGAAAGTATTTTAGCTATAATAGACTTTTTTTTCTTTCTTTGAAACAATTGAAATGACAATTGAAAAATCATTGTCATGGACACATGAAATCGGAACTGCATTAAAATCAGCTCAAGCCAACATTACTGTCCAATAAATTATCTTGATTTCACTTTAAATGTAAAATAAGTAATTCTTTATTTGAGCCTGTGCATAATTTATATTAACTCCTTATTTGTATTTTGGTTAGTTTGTAAAATTGAAAATGTTTTTTAGAGAATGATATTAGTTTTATTTTTTTTCTATAGAATCTTTTTTTGGGGGGTTTTGTCTACTCACATTCAACTCAAACGTCTTCAGCACTGTTCTGTACCCTCCGGAAACTGGTGGTAAAAATCTAAGCAGCTCCTTCACCACACAGTCCAAGTAGCACAGCTGACTGAGTTTCTCCAGACTCAAATATGGAACGTTGATCCAAGATCGATGAGATTCTTGTCTGTCAAGGCAGGTGGTTTTATTGAGCAGAGATTTGGATTTCAGACGAGACCGTGCCATGTCATTTGTGGAATTTCCAGCCTGACTGTTTGAGCATGTGTTGCTGTTTTCATTACAGCATAAGCAACAAGTGCTGGGAACGTCCACCATTAAACCTTCAGCCTCCAGTTCGGCCCTTGCACGCTCTGTGACTTCAGGATGGCGCATCAGCTGAAGTATGAGCGATGTGGATGCGCTCGCTATAGTGGAGTGTGCTGCGAAGATCAATTCCACTGCGGTTTCCTGCAATATAAAAAATTTGATCAGATTAATTCAGGAAAAACTATTCATTGCAAATTAGCCTGGTGATATTAGTGGCTGTGCATGTAAATGCCATCAAGAAAATCCCCAAACATGGCAAAGGACTTTGAGCTGCTTTGCTGCTAGTATGTGTGTTAAAATTAAGATTAAGAGAGATATTAGTACTAAAATAATGGACTGTATTATATGGCTATAATGATTCATCTGCACAGATGCATTAAAGTGGACTTTTGATTGTGCAGAATAACAGAACATAACAGAACCCCTCGTAGTTTTCATCTCAACATTTAAGTTTATCGAAAGGATATAATTTAAATGTGAGGAGTTTTTCAGCTTCACTGTTTGGACATATTGCTCACAATTCACTACACTATTGAAGCAATTGCAATGTTGCTTCTACTGTTCCTTAGGATCATGAAGTGTTTTTCACTGTGATTACAAATATGAGTGCTTAAGTTATTGGAATTATCATATTCTCTGATTATTAAAAAAATAATAAAATAAAAAATGAATGAACCATAGTATATAGTGGACATAGTGCAATCCATTTTCCTATCTTCATTTCTTCAATATTTGTAAAAAGTAAAAATTTTACACGATCCAAGTCCTGATGTGCATTCATATCTCTCACAAACGAAACGCATTTGGTTGAAGCTTAGTAGTGTCAGCTGCACAATGCTGGGATTTAAACTCACAACCTTTAAATCATTACATCATCATTTAAACACACTTTTAAATGCATGCTGTACCTTAAGCTCCTGCATGGTCAAGTTGTAATCCTGTTCCTTTGCACCACTCAGCATGTAGTCAAAAGCATCACAGTACTCATCCATGTCCTGCTTCTTCAGTTTCTCCTTGATAATGTTCTCCATCTCTGCATGCAGAATGTCTCGCGCTTTTTTCCCCTTACGAGGAGAATTTGAAAGGAAAGATATTGGTGAGAAAGTTGTACAAGAATGTTACTAAAGTGCTTGTTTTTATCATGTTGTTTTAGTTCTACTTGGACCATCCGTAGTTTTGACTCATATTTCTATGATATATTTTCTACATTCTAGAACAATACAGGATTTTTAATAATATATATTTCATTAGGTAATTATGTAACAACAGCATTCAATCATTCATCCTCTATACTGCTTATCCTGAACAGGGTCAGAGCCTGGATCCTATAGAGGAAACTATGGGCACAAGGGAGGGGTGAAATTTATTCCATTTGGTTTAAGAAATGTAATTAGTGTTAGAACAAAAATGGGCAAATAAACAAATTTCTCAGTTTGGTCTATAACTTCGTAAGGTTGTTTATAAAACGAAAACATGCAACATGAGGATTGTAGGTGAGATATTGTGACTCATAAAAATGTGTTTTCTTACTTTGCGCAGGCCACTAAGAGGTGCGTCCACAGGAAGTGAGAACAGGTTGTTCATGAGCTCCTCAAAGGTTTTGGAGAGGTCGGTGATGCGCTGTTCTTCAAGCTTTAGGTCGAGAAGGACGCGCACAGCGATACGGAAAGTGAGTGACCTAGAAGCACTGTACACTTCCACAGGGCCAGCCTCAGCACACCACTTACTGATTTCACCCTTCACCACATCCTGAAGGCGTGTCAGATAGGTCTCCAGTGCTTCACAGTTAAATACTCTTGCCAGAATCTAAGACGGAGACAAGGATTTTTAAAAAGTACTTGTAACAACTAATTTTGTCGCAGATGTCTAAATGTTTTTTTTATTTGACATGACACAAATAAATGCTTTTTTTTTAATGAAAAACACTTTATATACTGTATTACACATACTCATATTTATTCATATTTAAAGCTGAAGCTGATTTTAAAACCTGCCTTGTTCCCTTTATTACTTATGTAAAAATCACACATATATATAATCACATAAGTGTATGCACATATACTGTACCTGACATTTTAAAAAATAATCCTCCCAAGTATGTCCCATACAGTATATTTAAAAGCAAAGATTGATGTCAGATACTCAGATATCTACAGTATGTTGAAACCTGACACACCCATATGTGGCTATTCCAAAATCTTGGACTTGGTTCCCCTCCTGCTATTCTAAAATACCCTCTCTTTTGGGAATATAGGCTGTCAGGGGTCCCCAAACTTTTGGCCAAATATTATACTTTTGAAACTTGAATGGCACTAAAATGAATTCATTGAAAGTAATTGATGCATAGATGTTAAAAGTACAGAGAAACCTTGGGACAATGTGACATGTATTAAGTAATTAATATAACAGTTTTTATACTCTACATGCACTTACATACACATCTGCCATTAATATGATATAGATATATATGGATGGAAAAATAATTTGTGTATTTCCTTACGTAATGAAGTTAAGCTATGAAATGTTTGCTTTAAATTTTGTTGAGACAAAAAAAAAGCATTACCGAGCATTAATAGGTGCCACATCTTATATAAATAATAAATGAACAAATACAAATACAATACAAATAATAAATAATAAATAACACTGTGACCCTGAATAAAGGATAAAACAGTATAGAAGATGAGTGAGTGAGTAATAAATAAACAAATACAGATATACTGTAGAGTAAATTCCCTTCCATGTAAACATTTTGACCTTATCATCAACTGAGGCCAATCTCAATTTAGAATTGTACACTAGTTTAATATTGTTTCTTCTTCTTCTTCTACTTCTTCTTCTTCTTCTTATTATTATTATTGTTGTTGTTGTTGTTGGTGTTCTAATAATTCCAATATATCCAAATATAATGGATATCATAATCACTCATCATTAAAGTTATATTTATACATAATTGATGTATTATAATTCTTAAAGTTTATCTGGAGCCTTGAAGGTTTCAATCCAAACATCAATAACTTTATAAATAGTGTCAACTTGGACCTAATATGTCCTGCTGATGTCAAATTTGGGATGACAAAAGCTCCACAGCTTGAGTAAATAATTTTGCAAATGAAGTGATGTATACTTGTGACCCTAATAGTTGGTGAAATAGTTTATGTTAAATATATACTGAGGCTGTCACTGAAGAAAAAAAGTTTAATAACCTTAACTCAAGTTTTCTGGTCAATTTCTGTTTAGTTAAAGTTATTGCTTACTTTTCTTTTCTTCTTGTGTATCTCACCAACTGAGTTGACGAGGGTATTTGGTCCAAGGATGATGCGCGTGCTCTGTGGCCACTGTGTGCTCACCAGTGTGTGTTCACCAAGCAGGATCTTGCGAATGTTTTCAGCACCAGTTACACGAATCACAGGTTTCCCCAGGAGGTGGGTCTTAAAGACATTGCCGTGTTTCTCTCTCCTGGAGATGTGGAAGCTTGAACCCTGTGGAATGATGGATAGGGGAGAGAAAAAGAGTATTAAAGAGAATAAAGAGAATTATTAAAATAAAGAGAATTATTCAAATGTTTATTTCTAAATCATTAGATGGTGAAAGAAACTTATTTTTGGTTAGGGTTTTTTCTCTGTGCTTTGGTTGAATCTCATCAGACAGACTGAAGCTAAATCTTAAAGAACCCCCTTCTCCCTAACTCCTCCCCAGTTCTGCTCTATATTTCAAAAACAGGAGTCTTTTGAAATTGCGCTACGGATTTGCCTTGGCTGGGTACTGTGCCTGGAACTGAGGGGAATTCTGTACTTTACTTTCAGGTCTGCGCATGCAGGGAAATAATTTCATACGTGTGTTAACAAAGAAGTAGACTGAAGATTTTTTTTTATTGTGCCAGAGATTTGACATAACTTTAATGTTACAATAAAATTTAATGACCTCATACAATAGAGTACAATTTAAAGTAAACGTTTCTATTCTATTGTAAAACACTATGAGTTTCTTTCAATAGTACTGAACTACAGCACTATGGAGAAATGTTAAAGGAAACATTAATAGGAAGAATTGGACAGTTGGCATAAAGCAGTGTGATGTCTTCAATGATTTTAGCAAAATGCTAGAGAACTACACCAATAATCTCTATCTCTCTCTGGATGTTGGCCCAATGACAATTATCCAAACAGCACTCTGTGATAGGATTATGACCAAGGCATGAAGGCTCTCATAGCTGGAAACATATGTATTTTTCAGCATATAAAATTAATAATTTTAAGTGTCAAAAGTGGTAATTCCATAATGGCCATAATACTCTATTAACTGTGTATTGTACATTTCATTATTATTATTATTATTATTATTATTATGTTTAAGCACAAAAGTCCAACAGTAGGTTAATGTTAACTTATTGGTTATTGTTCAAATATGCCTTAATTGTGCATCATTATACCAGTAATTTGATGAGCCACAGATCCAATGAGCCACAGATCCACACACCTCATAAAACCAAAATCCTAAACCTACAGTACACCAATCAGCAACAACAAAAGCATTAACATTATAACCATCTAGGTTTTAGGCTACCCTTGTGCCAACAGGACAGCTTTGGCCTCTCTGGACGTGACTCTGCACAGCCCTGGCGGGGGCTGGGGTGGGGAGGGGGGTGGCATTGTGCTGTCTCGTTGTGGGGTGGGGTCTCCATGGATCTGGGGAACTTAGAGACCAAATTGGCAGCCTTGGGCTTTTTGTGTGCCAGGCCAAATATGCAGCAGGCTGTGGTGTACTGAGAGTTATGGTGCCTTTCTATTGTGGCCAGACACTTTTTTCAGTAACTTGTGCTGCATTAGCTTTTCTGTGGGATCAGACCTGACAGGTTGGCGTTTGGTCTCTCCAGGCATCAGTCAGCCTTGGGTGGCTATAATCCTGTGAGCAGTTTACTGGTATTATAATTGATAATTAGTGTTAATAACTACCTGGGCTCCATATTAACATCAATTAACATCAACTGTTATAGGTGAACTGTCTGCCACCTAACACACAGTATGAATGCAGATCAATTCCTGCTTTCTGTTTCACCCAAATGAGGATCGGTTCCCTGTTGAGTCCGGTTAATCTCAAGGTTTCTTCCTATTGCCATCTCAGGGAGATTTTCCTTGCCACTGTCGCACTTGGCTTACTCACCAGGGACGATCTGACCATTTTGATTCATATTCATTCACATTCCAAACAAACCTAAATAATTCTTTTGATTGTGTAAAGCTGCTTTGCAACAATGACAATTGTTAAAAGAGCTATACAAATAATATTTTATTGAATTGAATTGAGTTAATGCTGACTGGTGTGCACTGCCATTATCTGCTTGCTTGTTCTCGATTCAGAAACAAAAAGTTGCTTATTGTGAAAACTAATAAAATGTATTAGTCTTCACAATAAGCAATGCATCATATCGAAATCAACTGATTGGACTTATCAGATGTACTTGGTTTAAACATTGTTAGTTTTACAGATTTCATATTTTGTAACCCCCTAAATAGTACTCAATGATAACTTGACAAAAGACACTTTAAGAATCTTTATCTTAGTATATTTTACCCCTCTCTTTAATGCTGGTGTATCTGCTGTGGTTAGTTCTGGTTAAGAATTTCAAAATGAAAAGGTAAGAGACTGCTGCTAAGCCCATATTCATACAGTATGTGCTCTATAGTACTCAAAATAAGATGCCTTAGTGGATAATGGGTGGTATATTAGAAAATGTACCACAGGCCTGTTGAATTTTCAAACCTGATTGGTCAGAGCATGTTAATAACTTTTCTATGACGACTGACAAGTGTGCCAACTGCGAATCAAATGATTTTGTGGATAAAAAAAGAAAACTGATAGGCTATTTAAGACCACAATATAAGGATATTGTGATGCTCAATAAGTTCTTGTTGCAGGGGAATGCTTCATGACAGAGAGGCTTGTGTTATGCAGTTTCTCTGTAAAATGATAAGCTGGGTTTTACCTTTTTAATTTCAATCAACAAGAAAAAAATAAGGCTGGCGGTGGAATGACTCTATTGTTGCTACAACACAAATGGTAACTTGTGTTACAGATATTCTACAATATTAAATTCAACTATAAGGGATGAAAGCATCATTTGGCGCTCTTAAATATTAGTTTCTAATTGTTGGCAATAATGTTGGGATGGTAGCATAGCGTAACAGTAATAATTAGGGGCATCATACCACCACATCCTTCATTATTTTTTTTATAATCGCACAGTGCAGTTGTATCATTGTATTGTATCCACTTATTAAGTGATTTAATGCTGCCTATTAATAACTTGTGTATTGGGACCAACCTGATCTCGTGGGAAATTCGTAGAAATTAAAACAAGTATGGGCCATGTCCTTCGATCATATTCAGTTTTTTTCCGGATGTAGTCATCAGAAAACAGGCAAACACTAATCTTATCCCAACCACATTCCTAACCTTTGTAACATTTCACACAAACAGAGTTGTGTAAAAAGTTACAAATTTGCAAAAGTGAGACTGAGACATAATGTGCTCTCAGGAAGAGAGAGAGGGGAAAGAAACAAGGAAGGTTATGATTACTTTTATAATTTGGGTTCTGTCCAAAACCGCACTAAGTTTTGTCTTGGAATAAAGCCAGCATCATACAGTACACACAGCAAAATCCCCATCATTGAATAAACACTTAATATCAATGCATCTGGATAGTATAATAGATCATTTTGACACGTCAGGTGGTAATGTAAGTTTTTGTATTTTTGTATTTTTAAATATGGGACTACTATATAGCATATTTTAGGAAATTAGTGTAGATTAGAGTCAAGTGTCAAGGGATTCTAATACCAATACTGAGATTCATGCTATTTTAATAAAAGCCTAAACTCACTAGGGTTAAAGTTGGCATAAACACAAAAAAAACGTCTTGTTCTATTTTGTGTATTAAGAATAAACCAGAGGATTTATCCAAAACCACAGAAAATTGTGCGCTACCATCACACAGGTAGTGCGCACCGCAAAATACCCAGTGTTGAAATAAAAGTTCACACGAGTTCATCTGAGCGTTATAATACAGAGTGTTCTTCATGAACCAGTTCATCATGATCTGGAGACGAGTGCAAGTTTGTTTACAAAGAAATGACGAGATGTGTTGTAAATAAATTGCCATTTAGTTGGGAGACCTTTTGGATACTCTTTAGCACTAGGCTTTAATTCAGCACTGGGTAGTGCGCCGCATTGACGTTTTTTTATGTGATCATCTTAATCTAAATTTAATCTCACCTGAAAGAGCCAGTGGAAGCTCTCTCCGATCAGCGGCCACCCCATGGAGCCCTCAGGTAGCGGGAGCGCGCATGTCTTGTCCCGGGCTGCGCGCCACCGGAGCGCCCAGAGCCGTCGCGACAGCACGAGCAGCAGCAGCGCCGGAACCACGGAGCGGAGGAGCGCGAGGAGCGCAGACACCACGCAGCTTTCACTCCCAAACATCATCATCAAGCATAAGAACCGAGCAAAAATAAATAAATAAAAAATCACGTCTTCCTTGTTAAGAGTGTAAAAATTACAACCAAGCGTCCAAGCTCTTTATAGGAGGTGGATACGTTTCATCAGGTTGCTAGGAGGATGTATAAAAAGTTGTGTTAGTTTTCAGAAAGAGAGAGAGAAAAAAAACATGCTTGGCACTTTCCGTCTGCTCCAAACGCGCAAGACGAAACTGACAGGTATGCCAAATAGTTTTACAAGTTACATGCGCTAGCATGTCTTTCATTCGACTTTATAGAGTAGCCTGTGTACAGTTGGAATATTAGGACATTGAACATGATCAACATCTTCTCTGCGACCTCTTTGCATGAACAATCATATTCACTAGCTATGTATATACGCATGCGTAATGCCGTTTGCGTAAACCTTCCTAGCTTTTAACTTTCTATATCACCTTCTTATACTTGATCATTTGTTTTGTTTATTAAAATGCATATTATAGCATGGCTGGATGATAGCGGACTTTAACAAACAAATGTGCGCAATCAATTTAATTTAATTAATGCAATGTAATTAACTTAATTTCTTCTAAACACATGCTGTTATGAATAATCATAGACAAGCTGCTGCAAACAAAACGATACCTCATTACCATTGTTTGTTTTGTATGGCATGTTTTGCATTTAATAGCTTTATAGACCAGATAGCAATATTACACTCTAACAAATTTAAAGAATAACACAGAATCACGCTTTAGTTACTATATCTGGCTAATTACAAGCATGTCAAATTGGCAATAGATAAAAATGCTATAATTTTTGTCTTATATAAAAAAAAGAACAGCGATGCCGCTTTTGTCGCTGTTTTATACCGTAAATTTGTAATAAGATTTTATAAAGACTTTGCGGATCAAGTGCAGTACTACACTCGGCTTAAACAGTAAAATAAATAAATAAATAAATAAATAAATAAAGTAGCATATGACTGAATTAAAAGGGTTATACTACTTACCTAAATTGCCATAAAAAATAAGACACAAATAATTCCTGCAATTTACTTGCAAGATAACAAGAAAATAATGATGACATAAAAAGTAAGCACTCTGGGCGTTATCCTCCTGCAGGAAGGTGTGCTCTGTTCCGTCTTCTCATCCTTTACTAAATACTAACTGATGGAGAAAGGTTTTTCCTCCTAAATCACGAAGGGCTCATTGATAAATCATTGGGGATGGGAATAAGTTATAGAGCAGAGAAAGGGAGCGAGAGAGAGAGAGAGAATGAGCAGGTAGCCAATCACAAGCACTCTCTCTCTCTCTCTCTCTCTCTCCGTGTGTGTGTGTGTGTGTGTGTGAGAGAGAGAGAGAGAGAGAGAGAGAAGGAGTCCGTAAAGAACTATTAGATTCACAAAATAAGTCCCCGGCTTTTTTCCCCTCCGAAACATCTAATCAGTTGGAAGAAAGGAATGAATGAAAACAAACAAGCAAATAAACTTATTTTTAGTGTAGATAATTATTTGCACCATAAAATTTATTCTAAAGCCTAATATAGTTATTTGCTTTTTAAAATTATATATATGCATTATGCGTTGTAGATGTGCATGTATTTTATATATTAATTTATTCATGCATTTATTTGTTTATTTGCTTACTTGTTCTTTACGCAGAACTTTAAATTAAGTTTGATGCTGCCTCTTCCAGGTTTGTTTATGCCCGTTTAATTGTATTTTCAATTAATAAAGGAGCTGTGAAACGGTTCTAAAACTAAAATAAATAAGCCACAAATATACCTTAAAATATACAACGTTATCATACAACATATACTGTCACATACAACGTTAATCAAACGTCGGAGTCATATTTGAGCATATTTAAGCATAAAAAAAATTCAGAATTATGGCTCGCTGTGTGAAATTCGCACATATTATCAGTATTTTAAGTATTATTAAAACATAATGAATGTTATAATTCAAAAAAGGTATAAACTTGGCAGACTTTAAATATTTGACATTTTTATTCATGTAATAGCATTATAAGCTAATGTTTCCCACAGTCCTCAGATAACGTTACTTACTGTCATCTCACAAACATTTTGACCGGAAGGGCAAATTTCCTCTTTCCCCGCCTGTTTGTTTGTTTGTTCACTTAATATTTTAATGTAAATGCTTTGTTATTCATTACTTTTTATTAAAAGCAGGTTTTCTGTTAATTTGTTCAGGATTTTCTGATTAGCTAATTATGCTAAATAACTTCTACACCGTATTTAAAACATGTCTCGCGCTTGTTAGATCATGCGTCTCGCGCTGCCTAAGATTTTTAAAAGGTAACGGTCACTGTAACGACTATTTTAGATCTGCCATGATGGCGCATACACTACAGGTACTTCTCACATTAATTATTATAATATCTTCACGGTTTAATTAGCCTTTTAGAGACAATAAATCATTAACTAAGAAAATTAATTATTTTTATTGACACTTTTTAAGTGAATTCTGGTTGAAATGGTATGAACATGTTTGTAACTTCTTGCTATTATTAGGCTAGGGTAATGTGTAACGATATTTAATATGCTAAACATGCTATAGATCAATATAAAAAGTACAGTACATAAAATATGCAGCAACAAAGTTTGTTTCTGTTAGCATTTGTTTCTATTCTCTGTTTTATTGTAAAAGTCATAAAAAATTGGGATATGGGCTAATAAGTCTTACCTTACAGTTCTCTAATTCTAATATCATATTTCTCTACCAAGCTGTTTTGTTATCTAAATAGCTGTACACATGCTGTTTTCTAATTATTATGCAAATATTTGCATTATGAAGTTATGGTTCTTATTTCCAGACTTTATCATAGCAATTTATAACTATACAAGATAATTGGTATGGAAAATGGATGGTTGTATGTTTGGATGGAACATTTTCCCGCAATGATAATCACTAATGGCATAAGCTTATGAAAAAAATAATAAGTCTTTATGATGATGGGGTGAACTGCAGTAAGAAAGTAAGGCAGAAGTCATGCACAATCAAATGAATGGTGCTAAAAAACATATTCTAGTCCAAAGAGTAGAGCGGTTGTGCCATTCTCAGTATTTTTCCTTTGTATATATACATCTCTCTCTCTCTCTCTCTCTCTCTCTCTCTCCCCGTCTCTCAGCACATGTATTAGACCACCAGCATCACATAACCTTCTTGACATACCTCAATAACAGCCATGAGTTAGCAAAAGCAGTAAAACCCAACCGCTTGCCAGGTTCATCCACCAACAATAAAAGCGCTGATAAACCAAATAACAACCTAAAATCCTGTAACTTAATAAAAGAAAAACATGATTGCACATTCGACAGTCAGAACCTTTTAGAAACACACCAGTCAATAGTTAAAGTTGGATCAATTTAATATTTTTCCAAATACCACTTTTGGACATTGGTCAGGTTTTTTTTTTTGCTTCAGTTTCACTTCTAAAATGTTCCTGCTACGTTGTTCCAAGATTATTAGTTGTAGAAATGTTAATTATTTCCTGGATGATTTCCAATTTCCAGAATATAATTTTTGTTTGTAATGTAACAGACTAAATATCCTAGAACATGTTAGTATGTATGGATAATGTTACACATAATCATACTCATATACTGATAGAAAATTCAACAAAGTAGTTTTAAATTGTTAGAATAATATATATATATATTTTTTTTACAAATATTGCTTAAAGATATAATCCATAGCCTCAGTTTAAAACCCAGAGCAGATCACTAAAAGATCTAGGTTTTAGTTTTTTCTTTAAGTGTTATCTTGGATCAGCTCGGAAACACAGCCTCTTGGCCGTGTGTATATGTTGCTCTTTTGAAAGCACTTGTTCAGAGGAAAGAATAAGATGTCCGGAGTGTAAACAGAGGCTTAGGATGGCTAGTTTGAATCCTGGATTAGTGGTCTTGACTAATCCATTAGGATGACCTTTTAACCTTTTGCCTCCTCTTCTCCTCTTCCTTTCTCCTCACCTTGTCTCTATTTAATTCTCAGTTTCTCTTCTCCTCTTCACATCACCCTTGTTCTCTCTTGTCCTGTTGAAAAAAAAGTTCACTAATGAAGTGAGAACATTAGATTAGAAGCGAGGAAAACGATCGAGACAGTTATGAAAGAGAAAGGTCTGGAAAAAAAAGAAGAGTGCGACAATTCAGAGAGGCATTCCCCATCTAAGGTGTTCGGCAAATCCCGTTATTAATTTTAATAGCTGAGAGACTCAGGATACCTGAGGAAGCTTCCATCTCTGTCTGCATGTGTGGGCATGTTGCACTGCCACACACTTACCTCCCCCAAACACACACACCTCAAGCTTTGCAGACACAATTTTAGGAATTGATTTGTAAACATAAATCAGCAAGTTTCTTATTTTTCTACATTTCTACTAATTTTTTTTGTACCTTGGTGGTTATTCTGTATCTGTACAGACTTGACAATTTTCTAATTAAAGAACCATGCCATATTTTTTTAAACCACTGTATTGGAGTTGACAGAACTAAGACCACATCATAGGAAAAAAAACTAATGAGCAAAAAATAGTGTCTAAAATGTATTTTGATTAAGCAGCACCATCAAAGCAGTCACATGTTCCATACATTCTACACCAATTCGCTGCAGGGGGTAACGTCGTGTTTCTGATGCTTAAAGCTGCATGAGAGTCACTTTGATCAGTGTGTGAAATCAGATGCACCTGAAGGATCGTTTTACTTCAGCAGACTTGGAATATCCCGAAAATGCCTGCCGAAAGTGTTCAGGCCTGTTTTTGTAGACAATTAATCACTCCATGCTTTGGTGAATTTGCAGATCCTAAAGTTTCCTTTAGATCCTTTATTTTACTGAGAAAACTCGTACCTGCGTCTCAGACTCTTTTATTAAGTAAGGGATAAAACACTTTAGGCCATTGAGATAATAAGTCATAATCCGTGTGTGATGTCTGGTTTTACCATTCAGAAGTTTATTATTTATCATGTCCTGAATTGTTTAATTTGTATTATTTCATTTGCCATTGATTATTACTTTGTAGCTACATAGTTTTAGTTATAAAGCCCATTAGCCTCACACATCCAAGGTCAAGGGTGCGAGTCCCACCTTCTGGTCTGTCTTGAGTCTGAGTTTGCATGTTCTCCCTGAGTTCGCATTTCCTCCAATAGTCAGATTAGGCTAATTGGCATTTCTGACATTGTGTGCCCTGAGATGAATTGCCACCCCATCCAGGGTATACCCTGTCTAGTGCCTGAAGTCCCTTGGAATAACCTCCATGCTTCCCATGACCCTGTTCAGGATAAGAGGTATAGGAAATGAGTGTGAGAAAGAGTGAGTTTTTCCTCTTACCACTTAGCAGGCAAACCTGCCAGCCCTCTCGGAGCTGAATTAGCTCTTACTATGGAAACAGCATTGATGTAAATGTCTCATTTGAATTACGGTGGAGACTATTGTTATATGTATAAACACCTTCCGACAAATCAGGTTTGAGCATTCGACATGACGCATCCATTAAAATATCGATGGAAAGATTGGGGAAAACCAATTGTGGTTTTGTGGGTTTGTGGACACACACACACACACACACACGCACAGTTGTAAGCAGTCACCCCATCCCTGTCTGTCTCTCTAACCCCTCGTCACTCATCGTTTGCAGATCACAGCTCGTAGAAGCAGCGGCGGGGTCAGAGCGAAAGTGTTCACCTGGCTGAAAGAAAAGAGGGACACACACATCCATCAGCACAGCAATATCCGCTTCCTGTTTGAGGTGAAGACAAAGTTGAGGTCCGGTTAGTTCTTTAGACTCTAGCTTAAAGCTGAATGGTTCTTATTAAAAACAAAGATGAGCTGTTTAGAATGATGAATGCTTTACTTTAAACTTAACTACAAAAACGTAAAACAATTAAAATTGAAATGAGAAATAAATAAGTGGTTGGTCAGACATATCTGATGTATAGTTTACATGAAATAAAAATAAGAACCTCATCATCAAAATGTGATTTAAATGCTTATCCAAAATCTAATTTAAAGATGTTTTTAATTAGTAGATTTAATTATTTAGAAGAAGTCCAATCAATTCCTATACTGTCTGCAATTTCCCTTGGGATTAATAAAGATTTATCTTATTTCATATCTTATTATTGCAAAATAATAACTACTATAGTATTTAATGAAGGTGCCTTAAGGCATGTGCAGAAGAATAGTGCCTCAGAATGCCAGAGACCCAGGTCTGATCCTGACCTCAAGTGCGACTGTAGGGTTGGATTTTATTTACGGCTTCGCCCGTAAGTCTATTTTACATTGTTTCACTTACACGGTTTTTCAAATGTTCGATTTTTGGCCACATCGTATTGACGGTTAGAATTAATAATTAAAGAGAATTTGTGATGATGGGAATCTTACACATTTTTACATTTGGGATGAGGCTTACATTCGAGTAAGGCTGTTATCTAGAATGTATTTAGCCACTACGGCAGTTCCATGAGCACTGACTTAGGGATAATATGGAAACGATTACAGAGGAAGTCCTCACTGACCTGGAAGCAAGACTCACTTCCGACCATCTCTCATCATCTCTGGACCACCACTCCAACATACACACACACACACACACACACACACTCGTTTCATGGACGTGCTGCTTTGATAATACTGGTCTTACCCTCCTCCTAAGCACTGCCTATCATCACTCTGTGTGTGTGTGTGTGTGTGTGTGTGTGTGTGTGTGTGTGTGTGCGCGCGCATGCTGGGGTAGGACTGAGGGGTAAGAGGGGTAACTAAGATGAGAGAAGGACATAGCATTTTGAGGGAGAACATACTGACCCCCTTGGGGTATTGTATAGGTTCTTAGGTGTGTGCATATGTGAGTCTGTGTAGGTGTGTGTGTTACAAAAGGCTTTAGCACCGGCCAGTCACCCGTCTCATTTCCTTATCTGTCAGAGGACCGTGTCACCCAACGGGATCAGGTTTTGTTCAGGTGACGCCTCATGACCTCAGACGCTGACCCCCGAGGCCTTTGCTTCCTCTGAGGAGAATAGAAAAAAAACAGAAAACAATAAAGCAATTCAACAAGTTTAAAATAATTTTTAAAAGGTACATTATACATTAGCTATATTATACATAATAATACCTTGATTACTTGTGTAACATCATGCTTGGATGATTGTCCAACTTTCTGCTATACAGTACATTAGGATTGAAATTTATGACTCATCCTTTTATTTTATTCGAAATAGATATGAATGTTGCCAAATTGTGATTATCAGGATTGAATAGGTTTTGGCAGTAAACTGTTTATATGCAAATGATACATAGTTTATTACTAAAAAGTTAACTTATTATATATACAATAAAACACTAGTGCTCATGCTGTTCTTGGAAAGTAAGCAACCATTACAATCAGTTACTTTTTCATCAGCACTTTTTCATTTTTTAATTGTTTTAACATCACTGCAATTTGTCGATGCTTACAGTTATTTATTTTTAATAACAAAGCATCACATTGTTTATCCATTTATAGGACATCCATGAAACACTGCAGTGTTGAAGCAGCTATGAAAAGTCATTTTCCTTAACTCACCAACCTCTCTTACTTACAGTATCTTTCTCCTGAAGATAACCACTAAGCCAACTTTCAAATTATTAAAACCATTCTTCATGTCAAAATGCTTAAAGTGACATCATGGTCTTACAAAGAACTGACACTAGTGTTACATTAAATCTACCAAATATTAAAAACTTCACCATATCAGAGATTATGCAAATTTGAAACCTGTATTATAAAAATAACACAGTAGAATTAAGATGAGCCGGATGAGCAATAAGGATATTTGCATAAACATGATTGATGAGGAGTTGTTCAGCTTCTTAGATGTTTTAAATAAATAAAGGTGTTAAACTAAATCTTAATATGTTATGTGAAATTAATTACATAATTTCAATATTAATAGGAATAACAATTACACATTAACATCAACAACAATATTAAAAACACAATAACTATGCATTACTCATTAAACAAATGAAATTATTCTTTACCAAGCTAAATATGAAAACAAAGTGTGGTGCAATAAAAATAAATAAATCCTTCATTCATTCAGTCACATATTGTTTATATAATTATTTGCTGTTAACACGGATTTTCAGTAATTGCGAAGAAGCTGTAAGAATGGGTTGTTGATATAAGAGCAAGTTAAGGAGTTAACATTGTGAGTTTCAGTGTATATATTACTATTTAAATGCAATATATTGTTTCACAGGAATATCACAAAACAAGTAGGCGGCGCGGTGGTGTAGTGGTTAGCACTGTCGCCTTGCACCTCCAGGGTCCGGGTTCGATTCCCGGCCAGGCTCGA
>JAOTQY010000002.1:21161989-21172561 GCA_026413445.1 Dolichallabes microphthalmus
TTACTGCTTGTATTGCAGACACACAACTCCCTCTAACTAATCGCTAAACGTATCGTTGAGTGTTGTGATTATCAGGCCCATCTCACGCACTCCAGATTGTTGAGTTTGCGTGAATTCCAGCATGCACATTCTTTACGACATATAATTTATTATTATTTATTTTTAAACCGCACATCAGATCTTTAACCTGTGAACTTATATGAATAAATAATTAACCTGTGTACCCATTAAGGTGTATGTCTTGTCTACAGACATCAGCCCTAATATTTGACGTGGCCGTGGTATCTTAGATTTCCACAGATAAGCGATGCTTTTTGTGTGCATGATTAACTAAGCAAATCCCTGATTTTCCCTGATGGCATGGGCATAGTCCAAGATAAGAATGTCAGGATTCATCAGGGTCAAATTGTGAAACAGTGGTTTATGGGACTTCATTTTCATATTTAGAATCTTATTGGAATGTGTTGGAGAAGACTTTACGCAGTGGTTCGACTCTCACATCATTAATACAAGATCTTGGAGAGAAATCAGGACAGAAATAAATGTTGTGACATTGCATAAGCTTATCAATGCGATGCCACTGCCATAATCAAAGCAAAAAGCGAGCCAATGAAATATTAGAGTGTGTGACTTCTTTTTGGCCAGTTCTAACAGCCAGTAATAAATCTGTTGTGGCCGTTAAACACAAAGCTCTCTGGCACTAGTCTGAATATTATTGAATAAATTTTAATAATGAGAATCCACACAAAGCGTGTGACCGATATTATAGTATTCCTTGACCAATATTTGTGCTTAAGTAATCGCATCACTGCCTGCTGTTGAATAACTCCTCTTCGGGCTGCTTACACAGCGTGTTGTGGACGGAACGTGATCAGATGACTATGTGATGCAAATATCTGCATTTCTAAGAAAATACAAACCTTAATCATTTATTTGAAATACAACCATTTAGGACACGTGTAAACCCTTATTACAGACCTCCCCCTCCTCTTCATGATACAATGTAATTGAATTTAATTATTTTATTTGTATAGCGCTTTTAACAATTGACATTGTCGCAAAGCAGCTTTACACAATCAAAGAATTATTTAAGTTTGTTATACTTTTTAGACAGTTATATTTGATGTATTTCCGTCAAGACTGTAATTTATGTCACAACCTTTTCCTTTACACCTGATTAAATGGGACAAAACCATAATAAGCTGAATTAATGAATTAATGCAAGCTAGTATGTGTGTGTGTATGTATATATATATATATATAACAGTAATCTAATGCTTCTTTAGTAACATCACATCCATCAACAAGTAAGATCTTGTCCTTTCTTTGAAAATCTCAACACACAGTGCATGCCGTCGACTGTACCGCTGTGATGTCACTGATAGTTCGTGATATACCTACAGTATGCTTTCAGGGACCTGAGATTTGCATACTGGTCTCTGCTGAGACATCACATGACCTTATATGCAAACGGTCCAAATGATGCAAAGCTTGTGCACATGTCACAAGTCAATGTGGATTCAAATGTCACGTTGTTCAATAAATAATTAACCAAATATTCATTACTATTACATTCATTACAGACTATTCATTACTATCATTACTTGAACCACTAAGACTGAACACAAGAATTATCGGTGTTTGTTTGTTTTTTATTACAGGTCTTCACCCTGCATATAATTTCTGTTTGTCTGCTTGTATGGAAAACACGTTTGGACATGAAAACGCTTTTAATTGCTGGAATGTTTTTAATGATCTTAATGATCTTTCTGGATCTTTACTGCAGTGAGAATTGGCTTGTGGGTTCAGATTAATGGCGTACATGTTTGAGCCAACGTGGAACGTCAGTGGTGGTGTCAGTGATGAGGAGCCGCTGACTCACTCGCCAGGAGGGTTAGCACTGATGAAACTTCATGAATTTCCAGGAAAACAATTTGGTGTGTTGAACAAGAAGCAATGTTTTTTACATTTGTGCACCAGTGTCTCAATCTGTTCTTTTCAGTTGAATAGTGAAAAGAATTTTTTGCTCAGTCATGTTGGTATAGTTGGTTAAAAATAAATAAAACTCAGTTCATCATATTGTCCAGGTTGTGCTGAAAAAAGTATGTCACGCTATACTGCACAATCCTGAACTCTATATATGTTTATTTAAAAAAACAGCAAAACAAATAATGGCTAAAATGATCTGAGTTTTAAGGAGTCTACATAATTAAACGGGTCCTTACAACAAATTAGATTTTTAAGCAATTAAATATGCAGCACTATTGGAAAGCAAATCTAAAATAAATAGAATAACAGTTAATAAGACTCTTTACGGATGATAGGTTACTTTGGAATGTATGGAAAAAATACTTTAAGCATGAATATTCCTTCCATCACTCTCTGGAAATTATAGCTACAGCTACAGCAGCAATCTGTTCTTGGTCTTTTGGCTGCTCCTGGCAAGGGGTCACCACAGCAGACCATCCGGTCCACACATACAAGGTTGGCACAGGTTTTACGCCGGCTACCCTTCCTGACGCAACCCTCAGCAGCAATCTGATGTCACAATAAACCAAGCGACAGGACAGGAACGTAGGCCTAAGGGGAACATGTTTAGGTTTTTACACTATTCTTTCTTGACACTTATCCATATAGCGAATTATTATTATTATTATTATTATTATTTTATTTATTTATTTTTTTGGGCTATACAAAACAAAAATGTTGTTTTTTCAGGTTGTGATCCATTCCCTCTACCACTTCGAATTCCTGTGACCTAAAAGGAAAACGGTTTCTCAATCAGTAATGAGTGGTAATGATGGTAACAATGAACAGCAACAAAAATTATAAACGTCCCCTCTAAAAAAAAAGTTACTATCACATAACAACAAACTCATAACTTCTCTGTCGTCCCCAAATATTATTTATATGATAGTATGATAGTATATAATAAATAATATTTCTTTTTTCTGGGAAGACGGATCAGTTTATGAGTTTGTGGTTATGTGATATTAACTTTTTTAGAGGAAAGTTTTATGATTTCATATATACTAAAAAGACTCAAATAGTGAAATAGGAATAGCACAGACGAACCAATGACCCATGTTTGTTGCTGACAAGCTGGTTTGTAGAATTGTAAAACATCTGTTGTCACACCATGGGGGCGGGTGTTCTTGTAAGCACGTCATTGGACGACACCAGGACTAGTACAGGATGAATCAACAAAATGCTGAATACAGCAAAAGATGAATGTTTTATTCTAAGTGGTGACCTATAAGCTAAAACTGAAACAATAAGATCTCCCAAACTATTTTCTGTTCTTTTTTTCAAGATATACTAACGTATCAGTGTCCTTAACCCCAAAGACACAGCTTGTCCTTGTTCTTGCACGCATTTTCATACATTCAGGTGTACAAAGACAACATGGTGATGGAGGTAGGTATAATAATAATACAGGATTTTCCAGTCCTGGTGTTTTGCTAAACCCAAAATTTACCTTTTCTTCTCATTAATACTAGTTTAGAGCCTGAAAGGTTGTTTTTAAGACCTTAAAAAAGGGTTTAACATTACACAGGGCCATGAGAGAGAGTGAGAGAGAGAGAGAGCCTTGGGCAAAACTGTCAGTGAGTTGTAGTTGGAGATATCAACAGTTTATTACAATCTAACAACATTTGCATTGTATATGCATTAAATATATGATTTAAACAGACAGCTGTATGTATATTATTTATGCTTGTTATAAAACAAAAGTATTTTAACATATATGTTTTTCTCTAAAGCAAATACATATGCATAAAAAACTTTGCATCTGACGGAATTATTTAATATTTTCATTCTAAAAATAAAGATAAATTTTTTTTCTCCAATTATAATAATAATAATAATAACACAGTGTTTGTTATTAAAGTGGTCGCACGAGCTACTATACTGAGTGTAACTACTTCACTAGACAGCCAACTGCTAAGTCTCAAAAATACTTCCAAATATTTAACAAATATAACAGCAGAAGAGGGCAGTTTTTACTCACACGACGACTCTGGATATAATCCACGAAACCATTTTATCCCTCTATCGCCGGCCAGTTTCTTTCCCGAAGCGAGAAACAACGTCCACTGTGGGATAAGGGAAGTTTAACTATGTCCGTGTTTCAAATCACACCACATTCCCTACTTAAGTGTCCTACGCTGAGGAAAGAACGATTAGATTTTTATCCCTACCAAGTGCACTTTTTTTTACAGCATAAGCCGTTTGGGATTCCGCTAAAAGTTTGGGTCGCTGCCAATCCGTCTTTAAAAACCTAAACCCAATGATTTTTTTAACCATATCGTGACAACTATTTATTTAAATAACGTTAGCGTTATATGCTTTATTTCCTTACATTTCCATCCTAAAACGACCTTGGTTATTTTGTCGTCAAACGAAGAAAAACGTTCATGGCTATTTTATCCAATCAGAACGAAGGATTTCGTCTAACCCCGCCTCCTGGAAATGCTGATTGGACAGATCAAATTGTTCCTCGATGACGCCTGCATGCCTGGGTTGTTTCCTGATGTCTTCTTCCTGTCCTGAACATCCTAGGGTTTTGATTCCAGTAGGAGTGTTTTAAACGTATAAATCCTATTAGTTGTGTTATATTATGAAACTAAGAAGCACTTAAATGCTTTTATAGAGTGCAGCCTGTTGGTTAGAGCAGAATATATGCATGTTATACTCAGTTATCACTTTAAATAGTCATATAGTAAGTTATGTTCTGTTTTTATTCGTCACATATACATTACTGCACAGTGAAATTCTCTTATTTGGATATCCCACCATTGTTAGTAGGCTGGGGTCAACTACTATATTGTAGCGTTTTTCAACGGTCGCAAGGATCTTGGAGGAGAGTTGGATTTGTTTTGGATCTCCCCAATGCAAATGGCTGGGAAGCCTTTTATTTAAACACAACCAACAAGAAAGCAGTATGCACTTAAAAGTACACAAGCACACACACACACAGTCACTCCAGAGAACACACTTCTCTCTCATGGTGAACACAGCGAGAGAATCCCCGCGGTGCATGACGGTCCTCCGCCGCCGCCCCGCCCACGCCACAATATGGTGCCCCTGGAGCAGACAGGGTTAAGGGCCCAACACCGGCAAACTGGCAGAGAACTGCTGACCTTTTGATCAATAACTCAGAGCTTTAACACACTGTGTCACCCACCAAAATACATTATACCATGAAATAAGGTGCTTTCACCTTTATTTTATTTTGTTTTTAATATTTTAGGCATTTTGCCCTGGATTCACTTTCAAAAAGGAGTCTGGTGGTCAAACAGTCAGACTTTCCACTTTAGGTTGCCAGAGTTTATTGCCAATCTTCTGCAACATATTAATAAGAAAAATAAATGAAAAAAAAAAAACATAAGCAGCGTTTGATCCATGTCCTGGACTTGTTTCAGCATAATCACTGGTCTATATTATTATTCTATCCATCCATCTAGGAACCTCTGTAGTCCAGCTAGGGAACATGGCAGCCATGTTCTCATTTTATTCTCATTTTACACCCGTGGTAGGACCTCCCAGGCAATATTCAAACTATACAGCCAATTTGGGAATGCCAATTAGTCTAACCTGCAGGAAACCGAAGTACTCGGAGGAAACCCACCAAGCATGGGGATAACATCCAAATTCTATGCACACAGACCCCAAGGCTGGAATTGAACCCAGATCCTGGAGTTACAGCAAGGCAACCGTGATAATTGCTAAGCCACTTAATCTTTCTTTTATTTTGTTATTAATCTGATGCAAAGTTTAATGATTAGACTTTCCACTATAGATGCCCGAGTTTATTGCACATCTTCTCCAATAAGAAAAAAAAAATACTAGCAGGATTGATCCCTTTCCTGGACATGTTTCCTCATAATCTATGGTTTAAATTATTGTTATATATCTACCTATGTTCCCGGAATCCTTGTGTTGTCATGTCCAGGTGTTGAACTTCAGGTAAATGAAAAAACAATGCAAATAAAGTCAACCACAAAATCCCAGCCCTATTCCTCGAGAACCTGTTGCACAATTTAGTGCTTTCTCTGCTTTAACACACAACTCGACTCAAAATACGACCGACAAGCTGTTAATTACTCGACTTGATGGGTTTGTTAGAGAGTGTGAAAGGACTAAAAAAAAATGCAGGACAGAGGGTTCTCCAGGACTCGGTTTGGAAACCTTTGTGGTGGTTAGCCTGAAGTCCACTTCCAGTGGTGACCACCTGAGTGTGCTACTTCATCAGTAAGGTCCTGAGACAGTAACTTACATACTGTACACAGCAGTTTCTCCAGCACAGTGAATCTATTCAGTACTGATCCAAACAGAAGATATGGCATAATTGCATAGTCTAGTATACCACAACATTTAATACTTGAGGAATCCAGAAGTCCACAAGAAAGGTCGAACTGTGGCTGATTACTTCAAGAAGCAAGATTTGTATGAAATAAATAAATTTCCATTTGTTCACACGTTATATTTGTTTGTACAAAAATTGTCGGTTGTACAATACAATTAAATAATTATTATTAGTATGGAAACAACGACAGCAGCAACAACAACACAGCTGGTAGCTGTAAGATGAAGGTGGCTTTTGGTTAACACTTGCCTCACACCTACAGGGATGGGGGATTGAATCTTGCCTTAAATTGGTCTGTCTGTGGAGATTGCATGTTCCACCTTAAGGTGCTCTTTATTCAGCCCAGAGCCCAGGGCTGATTGGCATTTCAAAATTTGCCTGTAGTGTATTAGTGTAGTTTTGGCTGTGTGTGTGTGTGTGTGTGTGTGTGTTTGTGACCTGCAGTGGGTTGACAGCTCATCCAGGGTGTACTCCCCTTGTGCCCTATGTTCCCTAATTTCTCCCCACAACCCTACACAGGATTAACATTATATAGATATAACGGATGGATGGATAATGAAACTGGAAAACTTCAACCACAGTGTTCATTGTACACCTGTGATGTTTCAGGATGTAATGAAGTACTTTGGATCGGTCCAGATTGTCAAATAATTAAAAACGCGTGTTAACATTACTGTAGCTATCAGAGGTGCAAATGTTTTCATATATTTTAAATACAACATTTTTTGATAAATGCACTGCTATCTTTGCATCCTTATCACATGTGCAATGGAGTTAATGTGATGCATCAGAACACATTTTTGAGAGATGCTATATTTTGACCTGTATGGTATTATGTCTGATATGACAGTGTAAGAGTGAAATAATAACAACAACAACACTACTACTACTATTACTACAACGTCATCATCATTATGATCAGTTTAGTTCACATAGTGTCACTCTCATTCTAGGGGTTTTTGCAAAAAGAAAAAAGAAACATGAGCATATATGCATGTATGATAGTCATACATGCAGAATACAGTATATGAAGTGTACAATATTATCCTACGATGCATGCTGACTTAAAAAAATCTGACTGTCTCTTTATAGTCTGTGTGCATCAGGTTACAGCAGTGCATCACATGTTTAAATGTTCAGGCACCATCTCTCTCTCTCTCTCTCTCTCTCTCTCTCTCTCTGTGTGCGCGTGTCTGCGCGGCGCGGGCTAGGTGCTGGCTTGGGCGGACTGACTGCGCGTGCGGACTGCGCGTGCTCGTGCGTCCTTCAGCAGCATCGCTGTCTCATCTCCGTCGACCTGCAGATTCTTACGGCTTCAAATGCATCATCCTGATCCCCGGGTTTCCATGTCGGCCAGCTGACGGACTCCCGATTCCCTCTCGGCGCGGTGTGAGGTGAGGACTCGCAGCAGACACACATCCGTCAACCGTGTGCTTCATCTCAGAGGCTTTATTTCCCTCCATCCCTCGCGAGCCGAGCCCGAGCCCTGGAGCCGCGCGCGTAAGAATGAGGCAGAGCGGGTTAAAGCGCTGCGGGGGTTCGGAGCTGTCTGTGGTGCTGAATGTATGGAGGTGGTGGGGGGAGACAAACAGGGGCCATGTTGATACTGGGGGGTGAAGGGCTGTGTTTTTGTTTTGTTTTTATCAATATGTAGGAATCTCTACTGATCAAAGCTTCTGCATGTGGATGAGCTGAAACATGCACAAGGCGAGATTGCTTGATGCATGAAAGGTGTTCCTAACACATCTGGGCATCTACTCAATACTGGAGGATGTTCTAGTAATGCTGACTGTGTTGTTGTTGTTGATGTTGTTGTTTTTCCATTATAAATGGATATTTTACCATTTCTCAAGAATGCCAGTTCCCTGCACTCTAAACAAGACATACAGATGGAGATTGTTGTCTTGTTCAAGTATAGGTTACAGCGTCATATTCAATTAAATTCAATTTTATTTATATAGCGCTTTTAACAATGGTCATTGTCTCAAAGCAGCTTCACAAAAATGAAAGATTTTTTTTTTTAGAAAATAAAATAATGAAGACCAATGTTTTAGTGAGGTCCACACTGCAGAAATGCATTAGAGTTGATGTACAGTACAGTCATTTTTGTCTGTATTGTTGTCAGTTATGTTATCCTTCCATTTCTTAATATAAACTCCTCTGATTTCATTTTTATTGTCTTATAAGACCACCTTGTTTACCTGTTTATTTTTAAAAAAATCTGAATAATTTTTTTTTTTTGCCATTCTAATTCCCTGATTAGAATTAATTTCATGAATGGAGCAAACAGTTTAAGAGCTTCTCCACAATATTGTACTGTAACATTTGCTTTGTCAGAATTTTATTTACAAGATGTTATTAAAATTGCAAAACAATAATATACAGATTGTAATATTTATAATTTATTTATTTAGTGGACCAATAATTAAAATTTCATAGGCATGCCTTTAAAATTGTATGCTTTCTGCATACTATTTATGTAATTATTTTGAGAAAAAAAATATGAAATGTACATTTAAAAAAAGAAATGCAAAGTGAGCATTCATTCTGTTGTAGGAAATCAATGCTGTGTACAATAATTCAGCAAAATTGATTATTGGTTGTGATGTTAAGAAGAAGAAGTTGGTCAGTGGCTTTTTTAGCCCAGTCCTGTAGAACACATACAGACACACACACTATATATGTTTATTCTCATTGGTTCAGACACGATCTTGGCTAGTCCTTCTGTTTGTACTCGTCTTGTCATCTTGAACTTGGAATTGACCGTCTTGGCTTCATCTCTACAAACCTCAAATTATCAGCAGTGTATTTAACTGGACCTTTTCTTGTCACTGAAGTGGTACCATCACAGCTGTATGGTACACTGTAAATTTAAAGTTTAAAATTTGAAATGTTTTAAGATGCTTAAAAAAAATTAACGGTTTCACGTGTTGAGGCAAAATATACACACTAAAGGTACTTTAGGGAATATATCCCCCACCTCACCATAGTGCCAGTGAAAGCGTCCTTAGTACGCTTTTTTTCTAAGAGAGAATGCTGAAAAACTAAACCTATAAAACCTCTACAACTAAGCTGAACTCTGAGGATTCAACGACTAGTATTCAAACACACATCCTTCTGATCACTGTCAAGTCTGTTTGATTTGATTGTTTGATCCATTGTTTTGTCCTCACTAGGTTTGCTGGTCTTCTGGAGAAGCCCTTGAGCACAGGATTTTGGCCAACATGGCGCAAACCAACAATGTCAGCCAGAACAGCAACGGAGAGATGGACGACTCTCCCAACACACTGGTCTACAGGAAGGTAAGACTGAGGATGCAGTTCTTTATATCAGCATATAAAGAGCCAAGCCAAGAGCTGTGGAACTGGAAATTTTAGATAGTTGATCATTGTCCAGAGCTTTGGCTGAACTTGGGTTGAGCTGTGTAATTTTTGTTTAATTTTTAATTTTTAATTACATTTTTATCTCACCTGTGATATTTAACAAAGTAAACTTGAAATATGAATTTCTCCTGTATAATATTTCAATCCATAACACAATTAATTAGCATTTACATGGATTTTACATACATTATTTTTTTACATGTAGGAAATGTGGTTAGAACTTGAAATTAATTTTTTTCCCACACATACTTAAAAAATATTTTCATATGCTAATTTATTGTTTATAATGTACGTATATTTTTTTCCATTCTTTCAAATTTTCTTTATATATTTACATGCGGTGCTTTTCTTTTCTTTTTATGAGGTATTTGTTTTACACTATTTACATATTTTCATCCTTTTTTAATAAATAAAAAAATTGCCACATCAATTTTTGAGAATTAATTTTAATATATGACATTTTTTACAAGATTATTCTTTCACATTTATGTGGCCAGATTTTTTCCCCATGATACGTTTTTCACCTGTAGACATGTACATGTTGCACATTCGATGTAATTTTTCTGATGCATGAATAATCCTTATTTTATAGATCATATGATGTCTCATGTTTACTTGCATGCACATGCAATCATAAAACAAGAAATTGCACCTTTTCATGCTTATCATGCATAATCCCATTACTTAAATGTATGTGACAGTGTAGTTATGGGGGGCTTATTAAAAGGCCAGGCATGCCTCTAGCATAATAAATTTCACCTATAATTAGCGTTAGTGTTCCTTCATCATTACTGTCAGGATAATGAAAACCTACTGTTTTTT
>JAOTQY010000002.1:21230923-21244062 GCA_026413445.1 Dolichallabes microphthalmus
AGAGAGAGAGAGAGAGAGAGGGAGAGAGAGAGGGAGAGAGAGGTAGAAAGAGAAAAAGAGAGAGCAGCAGACAGAAAAAAGAGAGGAAAGGGAGACAGACAGACAAATAGAGCAGGAGAGATAGTAAGAGGGGACACGGACAAAAAAAGAGGAAGAAAAAAGGGAGGAGAAGAAAAGAGGAGAAAGGGTCAGAGAAAAGGGGAGAAAAGACAGAGAAAAATGAAAGATGTGGGTAAAGAAAGAGAAAAAAGATGGAGGAGAAAGAAGGGAAAAAAGGCAGAAAACGAGAGAGACAGAGAGAAAGAAAACTTTTTTAATGGTGAATTTGGCCTCTTTTCAGGAAGGGTGCCAATAATTCCTGATTTTACAATATATTAACAAGCAACATTTAGTTCGGCATTATCCATTTTTTATTTTTAAATCTTAATTTTATTTCATTTCGTGCCATGCTATTTGAGTGTAATCATGTGTAATGCTTCCCATTTTACGTTACTTGTTTGTTTTTATTTTATTTTTAGGATCTTGGTCCTGCATGTAACGTTTCTGTGTTGTTCAAAAGAATTCCGTTAGTGAGGAATTGTGGGATATTGTTTGAGAAATATAATTGGGCGAAACTGTGTATAAATGATGGAATCGAAACTTCGGCGTCTCCGCTAGGATCATGGCTGCGGTTGTGCGAAACCCCTTCAAAGCGCTCGCACACAGGAGAATTAGCAACAAAAGAGTTGAATGAGCACAGACAAAACAATATAGCACCGCCGCGTCTCTCGCTCGCTCTTTAGTTCCCTCCATGTCTTTCTCTCTGTGGTTAGTTTTAAGCCAGCGGGACTCTCGGACTGCTCCTCCGCCTGGAATCTCACAGTCACACATGTAAGGAACTTCTCGTTCTCCTCTTCATGTGCTCTGTCCATGGGTTGTAAGTAGTGGCAGGATAGTGGGTACAGAGAATCGGGATGAAAGGGAGACGATGATGAGAGACGACGACTCGGCCGGCGAGCTCGACACGCAGAGAACATGTGGCTATGGTTATGGACAGATGGACAGAGATAAAGAGAGGAAAATGTGAGAAGGGAAAGAGAAGTGTAATTGTGTGTAATGACCGGGACAAACAAATAAAACACCACACGCATTCAGATCTTACAGATTTTCACTTCCGAGAAAAAGACACACTGGACGAGGGTTTGGTCCGGATGTCAAGGACCCTGTTAACCGTTTTTACACCACTCTCGAATTTGATTAGATTATGAATCTTGGACAGGAGTTCAGACATAAAATATCTAATTTAATGCACTCTTTCTATAATGTTATTGTTCTTATAGTAACTACTAATACACAGGAACTCACATAAGGATGCTTCATCTAAGTTAAGTCTACTAATAATCATATTGTATAGCTTGTCTAAGTTCAAGGGTTTAATATGATGTTGGCCCACCTTTTGCAGCTACTGTACAGTATAACAGGTTCAATTCCCCTGGGAAAGCTTTCCACAAGGTTTAGGAGTGTGTTTATGGGAATTTTGGAACATTTTCCCAGGAGCACATTTGTGAGGGCAGACAGTTGTTGTATTGGGTTGAAGGTTCTGCCCAGTCAAGTTCGTCCACACCAAACTCGATCATCAATGTCTTTATGGATCTTGCTTTGTGCACTGGTGCGCAGTCATGTTGGAACACGAAGGGTCCATCCCCAAACTCTTCCCACAAAGTTGTCCAAAGTGTCATGATATGTTGAAACATTAAGAGTTCCTTTTACTGGAATAAGAGGCCGAGCCCAATGACTGCAAAACAACCCCACATCAGTTTCAACATGACTGCGGACCAGTGAACAAAACAAGGTCCAAAAAGACATGGATGAACAAGTTTGGTGTGGCAGAATTGACTGGCCTGCACAGTCCTGACTTCAACCCGATAGAACACCTTTGGAATTAATTAGAGCGGAGACAGACCTTTCTCGTCCAACATCAGTGTCTGACCTCACAAATGCGCTTCTGGAAGAATGTTCCAGAATTTCCATAAACACACTCCTCAACCTTGTGGAAAGCCTTCTCAGAAGAGTTGAAGCTGTTATAGCTGCAAAAGGTGGACATCATATTAAATCCTATGGATTAATAATTGGATGTCACTCAAGTTCATTTACATGCATGTGAAGGCAGGTGAACTATTGGCAATATACTGCAGAGCATCACATGCACCTCTATCGTGCATGCGCCACAAAACCGATCAAAAAAAGATTAATAAAAAATTCTATGATTGCTGATTCATTCATGAAAATTATTGCTCATGCTCCTAGAGCAACTCTTACACAGTTTGACTCCTGAATTATGTCCAGGCCATTCAATACATTCAGCTCGTCACTACGTTGCTGAGTCTAAACCTGAGCAACTGAAGCAGCCCGAGAACACTCATAACACTCCACTGGCTTGTACAGTGACCGCTATGCATGCTGGGTACCTTGCTTCTAATAGGCTCAATCTGAACTCATCGGACAACATGACCTTCTTCCTTTGCTCCAAAGTCCAGTCTTTATGTTCTTTAGCAAACTGAAGCATTTTTCTCAGACGAGTCTCACTAACAAGTGGTTTCCTTATGGACATACAGCTGTTTAATCCTAATCCTGTGAGTTCTCATTACTGATACATTGATAACCATGTTTCTTTCCCAAAGTTGACAGTTCAGCGCTATACCTCCAAGGTTTTAATAATGTCTTAAACATTTCCTGAACCAATTCCGCTAATTCCAGTTATCTCCTTAGGTGTTTTCTTTGCTTGATCCAGGGTTAGTTAAGAAATGAGAAGCTCCTCACTGCATCATTTGGAAATAAAATAATTGTTGCCAGTATGGTGCAATAATTATTCAATTATAGGGTCTTAAACATTTGCTTATTTAATTAATTTTATTTGACACATATTGTATGACTAAATATTGCATTTACATACCATATTTCTTCAATCTAATTGATCTCCTACTCTTTAGAGAGTACAACTTAAATGTTTCATCATCTGCCAGAAATACAGTATAACAGAAAAGGAAGATTTTTTTTTTCCAGCGTTGAGAAAAATGAAATCATTCAGTAAAAGAAGATGACCAAGATGAACCAAGGGAACAATATTATGGGGCTAATATTTGCAATATTTTAATTTCTACTGTTCCTTTTATCTCATCACCTTACCCCCATGTGGGGAAAACGTGCTCAGAAAGATAATAGTTATTCCAAAAGGACAGAAGCGATCAAAGCAAGTGTTAACATGTGAAATATTTACCTATTGAACAGATTTTACCACAAAAAAGTTTACACCACACCTCTCATTCTGATTGAAAATTCCTTCCGATCGTGCTGGATCGGGTCAGACTGTTCTGATTGAGGTGGTTAGATGATGCATTTTTATTCTGATTAGGCTAATTTTCCAATTATTAGTGGAATAAACACCACCACTGATATATTGACAGATTGATTGTTGTAGAACGAGAGGAATGAATCAACAGGATGTGTGGTTATAAGAGGATAATTCCAAATTCCAAATTCCAAATCTCCATATTAGGTGGTCCTGCATGTACATTAGGGTCAAGGGCAGCACGTCGTATCGTACAGACTAGCCTTATGGATTGCATTCGATTGAGTGATGATGCTGTGTATTTTCAGATTCTGAATAAAAAGACTGATCCTAAGCTGAAGTGCAAACAGTACCCGTGAGCCTGTGATTTATTAGAATTGCATGAGACATGAGGGAAAACAACCAGACAAGTGGGCCAATCTTTCAGGACAGGAAATGAAAAAGAGAAAATAAAGGATAAAACACGCGCAGACTGGTCTTCCTCTCAACACGGTGAAAGAGGAGATGACAAGAGATCAAAGCAGGATAGCAGGAGTGCTGAAAATGGAGATGAAGAAGAGAGAGCAGAAGAGGACATGTCTACAGACAGGGCTGTCTTGGGAGAGCTGAGAGATGACAGATAAATAACTCAGGAAGAATCATAAACAAAAATTTATTAGTAAAGTTGCATGCAGACAGTTTAATGGCGGTGGGGAATCTTAGCAGACTGTATTTGCCCCCTTTTCATGGGTATATGGGATATGACAGCTGATGAATAAGCTAATGACTGAAATTACCAATTTACCGCATTTACTGTTTAGGAGTCTTTTTTTTTTTTTTGTCTGATTTTCTTTTTTGTAGTCACTGCTATGCTGATATACTGATGACACTCAACGTATTCCCTCCTTTGCTTCATCAGACACTGGAAGGTTAATAACCAGAAGCTAAGTCCCAGTAAGACTGATCTCCCAGGACTTCCACATGAGCACACGATCATGTGACAAATCTCAAATCACATGACGGCACTAAACCGTGGTGCGCTTCAGCACAGGCATCTAGGGTTCTCAGCTGATGCTCCTACACAGCCTTGATCATGCAGCTTTCCGTTTTATAATGTCAGAAGGATTTGCCCATCTCCTCCACTCGAACCACTCTTGAACAAAGTTTTCCCACAGCACCCTGATGCAACCCTCTCTCCATCTTCCTAATACCTGATTGCCTATAAATCCAGAACCAGACCATCAACCACTGGTAATCAGGAAGAGAACGGAATATTGCAAGTGGTCAAAAGGAAAAGTGATCTGGGATGAGTGAGCTTTCATTAGGGGTTATCTCTTAAAAATTCTAAGATGCAATCCCCCTGTGTGTATGTGTGTGTGTGCGCGCGTTTCCTTGACGTTGCCTACCCTGAGAAAGAAACTCCTCCATTCTGTCCTTAAAGGGCTGTAGACGGTTGTCTGTAGACATACCACACACTTTCTCCGTCTCAGATGAGCAAGCTGTAGGAACAGAGACAAAATAACACGAATGTCATGTGTTCTTGGACGTGTTTTGCTAGATGTCCATTATGCTAGTAACGTCTAAGAAATCTTTTGTTCCGCTTGACTGTGGCTGCTTGCTGAGTGATGCGTAGAGCAGGAGCTTAGATATGAGCCACGAGTCACTTCCATCACTGTTCATGGAAAATCCGGATGTGGCATGTCACATGCTAATCTCTTTTGCAGCTATCTATTACAGTATAATCCAATTTATTTGTTTCTAGGAAAAGTAAACCAGTTCTCCAAGCAATATAAAAGATTAAGTAGTAGTATATTACTGTTGTTACTTATGTTTATTCACTGCCTTGCCAAAAAAAATATAAAAAAAATCAGTCACATTTAGCTTCGATTACAACACACAATGTGCTGTCCAGTTATTTCTTGTGCTCCCAGAAGTGCTCCAATCTGAGAACATTCTGGAATATGCCTGTACCATCAGGTCCCAAGCGCGGATAAAATGGGAGGGTTGCGTCAGGAAGGGCATCCGGCGTAAAACCTGTGCCAAGTTGTTGTGCGGACTGGATATTCCGCCGTGGCGACCCCTTGATGGGAGCAGCCGAAAGACCAACAACAACAGGAAAGAAAGGCTCCATAGATGTGATACCCTGGTCATTCACTACATTCAGGTCGTCAGCTGACTTCATTTTATTGCCACATATTTTTGCTGAGTCTAGACCTGAGCAACTAAAGCAACCCCAGATCATAACACTGCCTCTAGAGGCTTGTGCAGTGGACACTATGCATGATGGGTGCATCGCTTCATGTGCTTCCCTTCATTACCCTGACCAATATTTCCCTTAGAGCCGGGGTACTCAATAGGCGAACTCCGGTCCGCATCCGGACCCAAATACGGTTAAATCTGGACCTCCGCCAAAAAAAAATGCAAACGAGAAAACAAGAAACATGAAAATGAGAGTGATTCGTTCATTTTCTACAGGGCGTGCATGATAAGAACGCGCGCACCATCCCCCCGTCGCATGCACAGAACGCGCGCACCCCCCACCCCACCCCGACGCAAGCACGGAACGCGCGCGCACCCCCCCTCTCCGACTTTTTTTTGTATTTGAATTTGGACTGTCATTTTTCCGGACCCCAAACTGTATAGAAATGATATATTCTCTGTGCTTTGCAGAATAATTCATCAATTCCGGCCTAAAATTGTCTTATTATGTTGGCAGATTGTTTTTTCCTCATTTCAAATGTTTAATTTGAAAAACATGCAAAAATGTCTGCTAAAACAAAAAAGACAATAAAAAAAATTGAAAAGTAGAATAGCTGTGTATTTGTTAAAATATTAGAAGAAGGTACTTGCACCTTTAATGTTCCTAAAATATCACTGGGTTAAATAAACCACTTAGTGACTGTCAAAGCTGACAACATCTGCTTTAGCGTTTTTAGGCTTGGATACTCTGCTAACCCCCCCAAGGCGATAATTCACTCGCTGTATGGACCGCAATATGAGCAAAGCCCAAAAGTCTCACGAGGAATCCAGCAGCTTTCAGCAGCATGAATTGTGGATAGATTGAGAAATAAAGCGCATAGCTGCTGAAGCTACAGTAACGGTCTCTTACGCAAAGCGACCCGCGACTTGATTGGTTTAGCAGGAAGATACAAAAGAGTTTTGAAGGGTTGAAAGTTTAGTCATTTTGCCAGCTGGGCTCGCTTGACAGGATGTGTGATTCATTTGAGATCATAAAGTTCAAATGGGCTGAAGACTAGTGATTCATAACTCATTGGAAACATGGGCGTTCCCAGCTCCTATTGAAAGGTACCCCTACATCTGATAACATAAATCGCCTGCCTCAGGAGTTCTGCCTCGGACCCTTTGCTTGTAAATGAAATAAACAATTCTCATGTGAAATAGATTTACCTCAAAATCCCATTCTAGAATGTTAACACTAAGCCTTGCTCTAACTCAATATGTCCTTGATAAAGTGTCCAAGGCTGTGCATATGGTTAAAGGTACTGTATACATTTCTCTGAAGTACTACTGAGTACAGTTAGGAGTCACTACAGGGTATAGCATATACAAAGGAATTTTAAACATTTGTCTGTTCCCTAGTTAAGTTGCCTTCTCTCTCTCTCGCTCATCCATTCTCTCTATCGCTCATCCAGTATTGGGTCAGTCACAGTAGGCCTGGAGCCTATCCCAGGGGACTTGAGGTACAAGGTGGGGTGCACCATGGACAGGATGCTAATTCATTGCAGGGCACGAGCCCACTAACACACCACTATGGGCAATTTGGAAACCCAGATAACCTGCATGCCTTTGGACTGTGAGAGTCTTGACCCCAGAGGTAGTGCTAACTACTGCGCTACCGTTCCGCCATTCATCCTCTATCTATGATTTAGGGTTAAAAAGCCAGTATGTGGTTTTAAATCCAGATTAAGACATGTTTGTTTATCTTGACCTATTCTCAAGTCCAGTTAGGCATTCATGAATGGTCTTAAGTAGCATTACAGTAGGATCATGGTTTAACTGAGTGTGTCAGGGTCACCTGTAGTGATCTGCAACTTACAGGCACAGGCCAAGACACTTTTTAATATGCTCAAAAAACTCACAGTGGATCTATGGCTTTTTATGGCCCATAAATCCACCATAGTTTTCATAGTTAACCGTTCCATATTCAGTGCTAGGCAGTGTAGAGGAGGCATGTCAGGTGAAGACCAGGAGTTTAAATTGATTGAAAGGTATTACTGGAATGTCAGAGCATTTTAACATTATATATATTTCATTCTTTCATCTTCTATACTGCATATCATGTACACAGACACTAAAGAATACTAAAGTTTTTTCATTTTTTTTTTCAGTATTATTAAGCAGAGCAGTATCTGGGGCCGGATTATATCAAATTGTTGGGTTGGTTGACTTGGGACGTCCCCTGAAGACGGTCCTGGCCTTGGCTGATGCTGACAGCTGTTCTCTGTGGACCTGTCACTGTTGTCGCTCGATAGTTCAGGACTGGAATACTGCAGTCAACCTGAGCCTCCAATAACAAACTGGACTCCATATTAACTTAAAGACGCAACTGTTATATTGAACTTTCAGCTGCCTGACTGCAGATCAATCTCTGCCATGTTCCTTCAGTTCCCTGTTGAATCTGGTTCCTTTCAAGATTTCTTCCTATTACATTCTCAGGGAGTTTTTCCTTGCCACCGTCAACCTCGGCTTGCTTTTGATTCATTCAGATTCATTCTTCATACAAACTTCCATAAGTTCTTCTGATTGTGTAAAGCTTCTTTGCGACAAGCACTATACAATAAAATTGCATTGAATTGAAATACATTTCTAGCCATTTTATTACTGATTGTACATTGCATTTTATGTGTAAAACATTTTAAGAGTTTAAATCCCACCACCTCCAAGTTATCACTGTTGAGTTCTCTAGCAGGCTCTTTAACAAGTCTCTCTATGATTTATTATATTTTATAGTTGTAACTGGTAAGAGTTTCAGCAAACCACATGTTAAGTAATCTATAGCAATAAGCTGCGTCTTTGCCTGAAACGTGGCTGAGTATCATGCATTTGAGAGTCACCGGATGTCTTTCCATGCAAAGATTTCATCCTGATTACAAATTTTAAATCAGTTGTTCACATGAGCTTCAGTTACATGTACATTACGTGGACAGTAATACAAATGAAAATCCATTTTGCCTTGCCTTTGCAATTCAATCCTTTTTATTTAGCGATTGTTAAGAATCCTAAATATGAATTACTGTAAAACTACCATCAACTTTATAAGGAACACCTGTACAGTACATGCTCAGGTCAAGGGCTTCAATTAATGTTTACATCAATCATCAGAGTGGGGACAAAGTGTAATCTAATAATGTTCTTTTTTTAAGTGTGCATTTTAACTCATGCTTTTCTCCCCATCATAGATGTAAAGAGTGTTTATGGACTTCTGTTAGCTGAAACTGGTCTGGTCATTTATTCACATTTACGCCATTTGCCAGACACCCTTATCCAGGGTACCATATAACTAAGAAACAGATAAGTCTGTCATCTCTTAAAGATTACCAGCGACTCAGCTGTACGAACATCTAGAGGAAGTTCATTCAACCACAGCACTGTCAGAACAGAAAACAGTCGAGACGCATATCTTCCTCAATGGTGGGACCAGTCGAGCAGCGCTAGAGGATGGGAGGGAGCGTGATGCAGCGCGTGCTGGTCATTCTCCTTTGATCTCGCTCATGAGCAAAGTTTTGCAGCCTCCAGATCCTAAGCACACAGGAGGGTCTATGTTTTGTTCCATGTCATGATGATTGGCCTCACAATTTGCTGATTGGATAACTACTGAATAATTGAGCAGGTGTACAGTTGTTCCTACTAAAGTAGACAGTGAGTGTATACAAGAAGAACATTTTATAGATGGTTCAGGATTAGAAAAGATTTCATGCTGAGTCACCCAACACTTCTTGCAAAATAATCAAATGAACAAAGCAGCAGTGATGCATCTGTGTGTAAAGAAAAAAATTATCTAAATAAAAACAAAAAAAAATCCATGTTACGCAACACTGGTTGCATGCTGCTTCACTTCTTACTTGTTTACAACTTTTTATTCATTGCTAAATTAAATATTCATGTACTCACATGCTAGACCACAGAGTGTATTGTTTTAATGTTCTGTTTTTATTTGTTTATATATATATATAAAATCTTTTTTTTATTTTTTTTATTTTTTAATTTTTTATCTTCTCCTTTTGTTTAGAATTTCAGGCAAACTAAATAAAAAAATTTCAGACATGGCACGTATTTTAGGGAATGCCAGCATACATGTTATTTTCAACTAAATGAATTCTTCAAAGGGAAAATGTCCATGCGAATGGGATTATAAACTAATCTTGTGTGTTACGAAACTGGTATGTTATTGATTCACTGATTGAGGCCTGGAAATACCATGGAGCTTCATTATTGCAGTCTAGTTTATCGTGTTTATTTTGCTGTAGTTCATTGCATTGACTTATAGATAGTCCTCTGCATTGACAAGAAAATGTTTGTTCATTAATATGGACTTAACCAAACAATGCTTTTTCCCTCCTAGTTGCTATAATGAAAATGATAACAGGAATGACCTTGTTTTGCAGATGTTCCACCACAACATCTGTTTCAAACGCACTGATCAACCATAACAATTAAATCACCTCCCTAAAATTATGTAGGACCCTTCTGTGTCATTAAAACAACTGTGAACCATCACAACATGGACTCCGCAAGTGGGTGTCTGAAGGGTTACCTAGGGTAACCCTGGACTGCTTTTGGTATGTACTAACCACTGCATACCAGGAACACCCTAGAAGGCCTACTGTTCTGGAGGCGCTCTAACTCTCTAGCTTTTTGTAACTTGGTAAAGTCTCTCAGATCCTTTTCCTGCTTCTAGCACAGTGTTGACTTGCTGCATAATATATCCCGCCTCAATATAAAGAGATAATCAGTGTTATTCACCCCAACTGTCAGTGCTTTTAATGTTTTGGCTGATCAGTGTACAGAATACTGTAACTATAGGAAAGATACCCTATTAAAACTACAACATACTTTGTCTTTGTCGAAAACATACTAATGTTACACATACACACTGCTGCAGGCAATTTTCAGGAATCTGCATATCTTTGGACTGTGGGAGGAAACCGGAGTACCCAGAGGAGACCCGTCAAGCATGAGGAAAACATGCAAACTCCACACACACAGACCCAAGGTGTGAACTAAACCTGAACCCCAGAGGTGCAAGGCCACCGTGCTAACCACTACACCACCATGCTGCCCCAATATTATATATCAAGCTTTAATACTACTAAAAAAATTGAATCTTAAGCTGCTCTGGTAAATGATAAATAAAACATGCTGTTATAGGAAAAGATTCAAAATCGAGGTGGTTACAGTACTGTAAGTCTGCTGTGTGACAGGTCAGATCACGTGCCATTACTGATTAACTATTGATTAACTTTCTCCTAACAACTCATACAAATTAAAATAATTAATTTTTTAAAAATAATTTATGAACTATTGTATTTAAATTACAATTGTAAAAATAAATTGTAATAAAATTAATAGACATAACTGGAGATCCCACCCATTCATAGAATCATTTATTATAACAGGACTAATAATAGCAATTATAGCAATTTATTATTATTACTGTGCAGAATAATAGATGACAGTTATGAGAGTAAAAGCTACCTTTATTTCTCTATATAATCCCCTGCTACACTAATGCACTTATCCCAGTGTTTCACTAGTGCTTGGACACCAGCGAGGTAGAAAGTTTCCCCAGTACGCCAAAGCTGTGATTGTCTAAAACGCTGGCCTCCCAGGAACTCCTTTAATGGCCCAAACATGTGAAAATAACTTGGAGAGAGTTCAGGACTATAGCGTGGCAATAACTCTCACAGACAGATGCATCTCTTCTGTACGTTGATGGCAAGTTATCCGTTGAGCCACCTCGGCCGAGATCATCATTCACAGACCTTCTTTAAAACATTTTCACCATTTAAATTTTTTCCTGCGGCTAAGAGTCTTCATCACCGTACTGTGCTTTGAAGTCTTCTGTAAATGTCAATCACTTTTACCCCTTCGTTCACTAGAAATTTCGTATCAGCTTAAACCTCTTGGATTATTACATTTCCAAAAAAAACAAACAAAAAAAAACAAACAGCTAATTTGTAATCATATATGTGATGTATAACAATACCAGCCAAGTGACTGTATATGTGGGTGAGTGTGTGCCTTTTGGGTCCATGTGACGTGTGTGTGCTGTGTGTTTGACTTTCTCACCATTTACATCTTTGCGTAGTTTGCACAGGTCACGCCGGAAGTCGTCAAACTTCATCTGTGATGCTTGGAAAAGGTCCTGTGGCTCAGGCAAAGGGTACACGCACGTGTCTTGGCCTGCGTCCTGACACACATACACATACATACAGTATGAGCTAAACAAGGCAATTACACCGTGAGACAGGGTGTTTAGAAACACACGCCAGATCAGAACATTATCCTACAAATCTCATTTCCTCTCGTGCTGTTTGAGTCAAACAGTCAGGTAGTGTTATAATTAAATCTTCTGGATAGGGGGAAAAGGAGAACTGACCTCGGATCAGTGAATATCGTTCAGTGTGATGTTTAACCCACCTTTCTCTTCTGTTCATACAATGAAAACTCTGTTTGAATTTGATATGCCAAGTGTTGTAGAGTTTAATTTAGTTTTGTAGAGAGGGTTAATAGTCGCTGATCATCGGATCAGCAACACAGAACCTTACCCAATCAGCCTGTAATGTTTTTAGATCTACTGGTTTGACATGCGATCGTGACATGACGCTGCATGCTAAATACTTCCAATACTTACTTCACACATCTACACGTCTCTGTTCATTGACTATATTTAAAATAAGACAGAAAAGTGTATATGTTTTCTCTTATTTTATTGTTTTAATCCTCACAACCCCAGGAGTGTGTGGTGAAGCACAGAAACACACCATCTTTTCTCAATTAAACACATGACGTCACAGAGCCCACATCTGTCACAGCTGCTTATTTAGACTCTCGGCTCCTCAAAGTCGGCTGATGGTCAGTCGGGGGAAAAATACATAAGGGTGAAATGAAAAGGGGGGGGGGGGGAGAACAAAGAGAGAAATAAAGAGAGATGGAAAGCATACCTCATCAAAGTGTCGCAGATAGTAAGCGACGATGAAGGAGAGGAGACTCCGGGAGTTATCCTGATAAACGGAAAGAAGAGAGAGAGAGAAACATGCTGTCATTCGTCGTATTGTAATTGTGAGGATGGTTTAGCTACAAGAAGCTCTGAGGATGAAAGACAATCCACACACACACACACACACACACACACACATTACTGTCTTACTCTCCCAGTCACGACCGTTCATTGAGATCCACTGAACTGAAGGTATAATCCTGCTCTAATACTAAGCCCTAACTATAGGAGGAAAAAAAACGGAAACATTAAAATTCTTTAAATAAAAGATTTATTATTATTTATTAAGACCGGGAACTCCAGTTTCCTCCCACAGTCCAAAGACATGCAGATTTGGCTAATTGGCGCTTCCAAACATGACCCTGTATAGAGGATAAAGTGGTATAGACGGTCAGTAAGTGAATGAGTCTGTGAGAGAGATTTTTATCAAAAGTCCAAATTAACAAATTCACATGACATTTTGCTCCACCAAATTATACATATACTTTTTCAAAAGTCATGCATTTCACTATTGCTTGGTTTTATCCCTATTTATCCTAATTCTGAAATCTGATTGGTCAGAATGTGATGCCAGGAAAATCACTCATTAAT
>JAOTQY010000002.1:21343355-21360498 GCA_026413445.1 Dolichallabes microphthalmus
TTGGGGTATATGAAAAATGAATATCATCTTTTTTAAAAACACCGGTATTCGGTATGAAAAGGTATACCGCCCAGCCCGGTATAGCGGTTTAGTAACTTACCCCTGCGCCATAAATGAAATCGAAATGTTGGCTATATGCGTTACTTAACAGATTCAAACAACATGATAGTTTGCCCTGTATAGTCAGAGTATGTGGACGACACAGAAACAACAGTATTGCATCTACAAATCGCAAAAATCCTCAAAAACTAAAATAAAAGTATGACACAGCGTGGCTTACTCTAAAAAAACAAAAAAACAGACTATAAGTTAAACTTTAAGTAAGTTTGAACAAATCAATGTATGTTTATTATTCCTGCATGAAGTTTAAAACCATTTTGTCTCATATGTCCCGAAACCACTTTAAGATTAATCATGGGTCGTTAGAGCAAACATATTCATAGCAGTCCGAGGTCAGGTGTGTAAAACACCCCTGGCACAGTTTGCCGCCTACATAATCTATATCAAAATAGAAATTACAACACAATTTATTATCTATATAAATAAAAGAAATATTTCTCTGTACATGACATTTTTACGTTTCATACATTTGAAGACTCAAAACCAGTCTCAGAAACAAATCTGTCTGTATGTCTGTCCAGCCAGATTTTGTCACAGCATCACACAAAAAACGTCCTGGACAGAATTTAATGAAACTTTGGTTGTATTCATGTATCTGCCTGAAGTTTAACCTTCACCATAAGTAAAATGTTTAAAGTTGAGTAAAAGCAGTTATGTGCAACACCTGAACCAATAGATATTAAAAACTAAACTGAATATTTTTATGGGGATTAGTTCATATTTTAACTGCTGAAATAACAGCGCTGAAGTGGTATAAGTGAATTTCAACATGCTGGAGTTATTTGAAGACTAAATTTCTCCTCTGTGATTCACTCTCCGATCAGCGAACAGGGAGTGTATTTGACTGATGACAAAAGAAGTACAACTTAGTGTAAGTGAGGTTTAAGATTCTCAACCTTACAAAATTTTGTTTCTTCGTATTAATAAGTTCGACAGAGAGTTCTGCTGTACAGAAAGACAGGCAGACATGAACGTGAGCTTTTACCTGAAATAATAAAATCACTGATTACATTAAAGCTGATCGGATTATTTTTAGCTTTAAACTTTTAATTATCTCAACAAACTTTTCCCCTGGACATTTCAATTCTTTCATTGTAATATTACAATAAGAAATAAAAGGTTTAACTAGATGTAATATATTTTAATTTGCTGACATTTTTCTTTTTTCAGTGTAGAGTAAAACTAACAAGTTACTGCTATTAAAAATAAATAAATAAATAAAATAAAAAAAATATATATATACACACACATATATACAGTACACACACACAACGGCCACATGCTGTGAGTGGCTATGTTGTTTTGATGTCACTTCCTGAACTTTTTCTAGGCAGGTGTCATCTACAGAATTTCATCTCTAAAAACTCCATATCCTGCCTATTTCAACTTCCAAATATTATAATGATGATGAGAAAGAGATCTTAAAAACAGCTCGCAGACAGAACACAGTCAGTGTGCTACAGGTTAGCTGTGAAGTCTACTCTAGATTATGTGGGCTGTTTTCACATTTATTGTTTTGCGAGTACACGCAGCGGGAATGAAACGGGACAGCAGGCTGTATTTGGCCCTCAGGCTTTGCGTTTGACACGCGTTCGAAAATATAAGTGGAAACAGAGACAATACCTGCAGGACTGGATGAGGCTCGCCAGGCTGTGAAAGAATCCCACATCTCTTTTCTCTCTCAGATAGTCCAACATTTTCTATCAGAATCCAAACAGAATAACATCTCATTCAACACTGTGAGAGAACATAAAATGCTAAATTTAATTAGATTCATGATCCTGGCCTTATGATTCGATTCTTAGAACATGTTGAACAACATTTAAATGAAGAGGAATGATGAGAGACCCTTTTTCTAATCTACAGTATATACAATGCTGAATAATGCGCATTTTGCTTTGAATAAAGCTAATTAAATAAAAAATAGCTTTGAACAGAAATTTAGCAATGGTAACAAAATGTCCATTATGTCACCATAATCTAAAAAAGTCATTAATTAACTGCCTAATTATATAATTATTCTTTAATATTTTATATCCTTGACCTGGGAAAAACAATCGATTAAAACACAATGAGCTTTGTAGCAGCATCATCATAGGCACCATTTAACCTTAAATAGAGCTCCACAGTGGCTAAAATGCTCCTCAGCCTCTTTCTCAAACAATGTGGGACTGGTGTCGTTTGAAACTCTTTTGAATTGTATAATGTGGTTGTGTATAAAATATTGTTTGTTGCAAAGTGATGAAATTACTTCAGAATTAAAATACTCAATATCCAACTCAAAATACAGTATAATGTAATACTGAGGCTTACTGTACCTGCTGCACGTCTGGGTTTCCCCCGTTCAGGATGGCGATACCGAGTTTAAGAGTAGCCTCCATTGAGGGTCCCATAACACCTGGATTTAAAACAGACCAATATAAATCCAAAAACTGAGTATAAAAGTTGGCCCTGTTCACTACCTAGTGAAGAACGCCTTCGTATAAATAAATATTTAAGATAGAAAATGATATGAGTGAGTAATAAATGCATGGATTATTTGTTTAATGAGCAGATAAATCCTTTGATGAACGGATCAGCAAGATAATAAAATAATGAAAGAAAAATTTATAATTCACCTAATGAATGGATGCATGGTGAAATGGAGCAATGAGACAGTTTAAGGATGAATAGGGAACGTGAATGAATGAATTACTAATTAATTCTTTCATTTATTTACAGAATAATTCAACTCCACAAGGCCTTATAGGTATTAGTTTCGTCCTTGTCACAATGTTGACGTCACATCACATGGCCGTACAATCCACACCTCCCAACACAGCACTTCACTGGCAAGATCTCCATCACTGGAAACAAATTCCTGAAAGTGAAGCCTAGTGATTTTTTGTTTTATGACCGTTTTGTTCTTTGTGTAATAGCTGCCACTGTTGGGCCCTTATGCAACTCCGTTAACCCTCAACTGCTCAAATGTGTAATGAGATAAATGTAAGACACATGATGTTATATCATTTCTATCTGTTATCACCCAAATGAGGATGGGTTCGAGTCTGGTTCCTCTCAAGGTTTCTCTCTAATGCCATCTCAGGGAGTTTTTCCTTGCCACCGTCACCGTCGGCTTGCTCATCAGAGACATTTCATTCATCATTCATTCATCTCATTAATATCTAGTCACATTTTTCTCACACATACACACTTCCAAATATTTTCTTTTCTAAAAAATTCTTTCATTTTTTGTACATTTTCTTTCATTTTTGTGAAGCTGCTTTGAGACAATGAACATTGTTAAAAGCGCTATATAAATAAAATTGAATTGAATTAAGTCTCTCTCGTTAATGGCATCTGGTAAATGCCATCGGTTTAGTCTGTTTGTACACCAACTGACTTTTTTGGTTGTTTGACATCGCTTATGTTCAGTGTGTTTTGGATTGTTTGCCACCTTAACACTTAGTTTGCCCACATGGATGTGCAGGGATAGTTAGTGGGAGACCACGATCAACGTATTACTGATCAAGTTAAGTAATAAAATTGATCCCTATGTGTTAAGACTCTGAGTTAATGATCAGACAGTCGGTGGCTCCAGGGCTCTGACCTGGGATATGCGAAGAATAAAGAATTTCCCTGTGCAGTAATGTATACTGTATGTGATGATTAAAATCGTGGCTGAACATAGCATTGTCTTCGCTACTTCTCATACCCAGTTTATCACCCCACCACCAATACATTCATCACCCATCCCAGGAGGTTTAAATGTAATACCAAACTATGCCAGAATTTCCTGCTACATTACTCACTCTACTTCTCTAATCAGGCAGGATAAACTAAGCAATGAAAACTGCTATGTTAAGCAATCTTGGAAAAAATTTACAGTTCTTAATGTGATCACAGCTCTTTCTCTTAAAAACAATTTGAAAGACTTTTTATATGGTATGTGTATTTGAGCACTTCACAGATGGATATGAGAATGGTGAGCTGCTTCGTGCAGTAAGGGAACTCCTAAGAGAAAAGAAGTGGCTGAATATGGTGAGCTCTGTGAATCCCAGATGCTTGCCACAGGCAGTGGATGGAGCAGGTTGGCACTGAATGAAAGAAGCATTCAGATGGGCTTCATACCATTTTGATAAAGCCAACCTTGATTCTATATAGGCATGGCCATCATTTGATTTAGAATTAGAGAGTAACCAGAGTTCCCATGACATGCCTTGTTGCATCTGATCATTTTGCACAATATTAATATCAGGGGAAATACAAAGGCAAGTGTAGGTCTTTGTTTTTTTTCTGAACACTTCCTGAGAAAAACAGGAAGATGACACCACTCACATGGGGCAGTGAACACAATCAAGATGTCCACTCAGTGAGTCAATCACAGAATAGTCACGATGCATTTCAACACTGATTGACTCCGGAGTGGCAGATGACGTTATTGTCTGAAAAACTAGACCATCAACCTCTCCAACACCCCTACACATCAAATCTATGGATGGTGGTGCAATAGGAGCTGGTTTATGCCACCAAAACATCCATTCTGTGAAAGCAATCTCATGATCCTTTCATCTCTTGGAGTAAAAAAAAAAAAACACAGCTTTTTACTGACAGTTCATTAAATGATTGTTTTTCCACATTCAGATGAAAACTTGAAATTGATTGAAAAAAATTATTTAAATCATGCCATGCTATACAGTACATTTCACATAATAAAAAACAGATTCCAACACAACAATTCCAACACAATAGCAATATGAATTATAGTATTTTTTTACCTCTGCTGGCACTGAGCCTCTGGAGAGCCATCTCTGCAGCTCCACGATCATGTAGTCTGGCCTGCTGATACAAGAGTCTCTGTTTCTCCAGCTCTTTCTCCTAAAATCAATTAAGCAACAAATAAACCTTAGCAATGAAAAAGGAAGCAAGGCAGTGTAGGGAGGATGGAAGGAAGGCAAAGAAGGGAGAAAGGGAGATGGGAAGATAGGAAATAAGGTAAAAGAAGGAATGTGATAAATAATGAGAGGAAGTGGATGGGAATGGAGGGATGAAAGAAAGAAAGAAAGAAAGAAAGAAAGAAAGAAAGAAAGGAACTGAGGGGGAAGGCAAAGAATGATGGAAGGAAGAACGGAAGGAAGGAAAAGGGACGTTAATAAGAAATAAAGCAAGGGAATAAAGGGGTGATGGAAGGCAAAGAGAAGGAAGGAAGGAAGGAAGGAAGGAAGGAAGGTAGAAAAGTATTGTAGGGAAGATGGAAGGCAAACAAAGGGAGAAATATAGAAAGGAAGACATGAAGTAAGGAAGAAAGGTGAAAGAAGAAAGGAGAAATGGAAAGTAATAAATAAAAAAGGAAGTAAAGTAATGGAAGAATGCTAAAAGGTAAGAAAGGGAGGAGAAAATGAAAGGATAGAAGGAAAAAAGGGAATGCAAGGGAAGAAATGAAGAAATGAACGAAGGAGTGGAAGGCAAAAAGAAGAAAGGAAGGAAGGAAGAAAGGAAGGAAGGAAGGAAAAGAAAAAGTAAAAAATAAGTGGAAGACAAGTAAAAAAGAAAGGAAGGAAGGAAAAGGGGCAGAAATCCACAAAGAGCAAAACCAGAACTTGGAAATCAGACAACAGGCAAGTAGTTTATTTCTGTTAATAGCAGAAACAATGTCCTGACATTTTCCAAATTCATTCAATGATGTCTTAAACAGTCCAGCGTGATTTAGATTTTCGACCCGTCTCTACCCATAAGTACAGCCAGTCTGATACACGATTAGTCAGTTTTTATTGCTGTAAATGTTCCTCATCACTCACCTCGAAAGATTTCACCTCTTCATGACCGTCCTCGGCCTGGCAGCTCTGCAATTTAGAAGAAACACAGTTATAACCGTCACGTCAGGACTATAATCATCATAAGCTTTTTAGCTTTAAAGAGATTAGGATACAAATTATAATGACTTAAAAGGGACACTTGCTGCGTTAACACTGAGCATGAGTGTGGAATGAGGTGGCGTACCCTGATCTGTGCTCAACCCTCTGTTTTAAAAGACCTGTGATATTGAACTTTCCAGGTTCAGTTTTCAGGCGGATGTTCTCACCTTGGCCATGATGTCAGCGTAGGCCAGGTACAGACTGTCTTCCTCCAGCCTGCTGAACAATATAAACAAATTCATATTCAAAGCATGGAAAAAAGTGGAAACATAAGTGGAAAAGAAGGAACTTCTTAAAGTAATTAATTCCATTACAAAATTACTGTTTTTAAAAAGTAATCAGTTACATTACAGCGTTACTTTCTGTTCGAGTACTTTTCCATTGCAGAAAATGAAAACTCCTTTGTTATTCATCGTGCATGTTGTTTTAGTCAAGACCTTTATAATTATTCTACTGTACCATCATCACTCAGCAAAAGTTTGTCCCATAATATGTTAACTACTAATACCCCTATCTCACCTACGCAGGTTCGCGCGGTGGCCGTAAGTACGGTTCATCACGACTTTTGGTGCTGTGATTAAGATTCCATCTACATATGGATGGATGGATGGATCTCAGGGAAAAATGACTGATGATGAAATGAAAGTCTGATTCAATAAATGATAAAATCATAACGGACATAAGGGATAACCAAATGAATAAATCAGTTAATAATTGAGAGATTCTGTGAATAAATGAACAAGTAAGATGAAAGAAAAGTAAGAGTGGATGAAAGAAAGTCAGGAAAGAAGAAAAGTAAGAAAGAAAGGAAGTAAATGAATGATAGATGGAAGGTGATGAAGGAATAGATGAGAGAAGAAAGGAAGGCAAGAAAATAAAGAAAGGATGGAAGGAAAAAGAAAGGCAGACAAGGAAGGATAAATGAAAGGGAGGACAGAATTTAGAGAGGAAGGAAGGAAAAAATGGAGGACAAACAGAAGGCAAAGAAAGAAGGAAAAAAGAGGACAAGCAAAGAAGAAAGGGAGGAAGGAAGGAAGCAACAAAGGATAGAAGAAAGGAGGGAAAGAAGGTGTTAAATAAAGGCAATAATCGATGGAAAGTAACTAAGAAAGGAAGGAAGGAAGGAAGACAAGGTAGGAAGGTGATAAAGGAAGAACTGAAGTAATGAAGAAGAGAAGGAAGAAAGGAAGGAATACAGGCAAAGAAGGAAAGAAGGAAGTCAAAGAAGGATAGAAAGGAGTGAGTAAGCAAGTAATTAATACAATGAAGAAAATGGGGAAAGTAATAAATGAAGGAAGGATGTTAATAAGCAAAAAAAAAAAAGAAGCAAGGGAATGGAAGGATGGAAGGCTAAAAAGAAAAAAGGAAGGAAGACAGGCAATGAAGAATGGTAATGAAGTATGGAAGGACTCAACGGTAGGAGAATAAAAAGAGAAATAAAGAAGGGAGGGAGGAAGGAAGGAAGGAAGGAAATCTTAATTCTATAAGAGTGAAACATTTTTTTTTATTTAAGGCAAACACACACACACACACACGAATGTACGCACACACACACACCTCCTCTCAGTCAGGGCACTTCGATGGAAGAGAGTAATGAGCTGATGAAGAGGGTCGATCTGTTTGCCTTTCACTGTTTCCTCTCTCCGTTCCTGCACCTCTACTGCGCTCCCTCCATCTCCTGCTTTCTGTAACCAAATAAATGTTTCATGAGCTTCAGATCCAAATCACCGAGCCTGTAGTTTCCTCCAGCTGTGGTGCAGCAGGGATTAAAAAAAAAATCCTCTTGTAAAAACAGTAACTGCTTTTGAAATGTATTCTTGAAGCATGATTCATCTTGCAAAGATTAAAGACCTGTTACTGACTTAAGTTCTCAGTAGGACGGGGAGGGTTGTGAGTTTTGATTGTGTGTATGTGTTTCAAACTCACAGCTAAATGTTCGATCAGCTTCTCCTCGTACACGTCGTCCTCTGCCTCGACCCAAATCCTCCTGTAGCTCTGCAGAAACAGGTTCATCGCCCTGTGCCTGCATCGACACGCAATATTGGCAAGAAATTGATTACGTCAAATATTAACCTAAATAAATACAAAATATAAGTTACATCAGCAGCGAGTGTAAATTACTCAAGTTTTTTTTTTCACGGCAAACCATGTTCAAGTCAAACTGGGACTTTTGATTGCGCTGACAATTCCGTGCTGAACAAAGTTATGAGAGTAAAAACTCTGTTTATTTCTCTATATAGTCTCCGGCTACACTTATACACTCATCCCAGTGTTTCACCAGTGCTTGGAAACCATCAAGGTAGAAAGTTTCCTCAGTACGCCAGAACCGTGATACGACTTCCTGCTTCACATCAGAAATGCCGGCCTCCCAGGAACTCCTTTAATGACCCATGAAACATGAGCAAATGGCTAAAAGTGAGGACAGGACTGTATGGGGGATGGGGCAATAACTACCAGACAAGCTCCTGTAATGTGCAAGTGGTGCTGATGAATGATTGTGTGTACTGTACAATTTCTACAGACTGACTGTTGTGCGTCTCTTCCACAAGGTGTCGACAAGTTAACCGTTGATTTTAAATGACCAGACGTCCCACTCAATGAACGTTCACGGGAATGACTGCAGTGGGATCTGAGACACCTCAGTAGGATCATTCTTTCAACTGTTTGCACCATTTAAATGCTTTAGAGTCGCATCACCGTACTGTGCTTGAAGTCTTCTTTAAATGCGGATCGTTTTTTTACGACTTCATTTCATCAAGTCCTGGTCCAACCTGAACGCCTCTAGTACTATAAAAAATTATGCCCGGTTGAATAGATGTGTGTGTGTGTGTGTGTGTGTTACCGTGGCAGGTTGTATAATGGAGTCATCCGGAAGCAGGCCACTACGGCTCGTTTCCTCTGCTTAGAGAGAAGCTTCTGCCACACGGCTCTCTTACTGCCCTGAGGAGACTCCACCTGGAAACACACACATACTCACAGAATAAATGTCTAAAAAATAATTAGGACAACTAAATAACAGCAGAATACACAGACAACCCCCAGAATAAATATGTTCATTTAGTAAAAAGCTCATGATCTGAAAAATAAATGACCAGATCTTTTAATTAATATTTCGATTAATAATAACCATGAAGATCTGCCATACCTGATCAAGATAGAAAAGAACACGGGCCACAGCCAAAACACTTTCAACACGATGGGTATCCGGTAAAGTATGAGAAACTTCCTAGAGAGAGAGGATACACAATGTAAATTAGAAATACAGAAATATATTCATCCATCCATCCATTGTCTGCACCACTCATCCTGTGTAGGGTCACGAGGGGCCTGGAGCCTATCCCTTAGAGCACAAGGTGGGCGCACCCTGGATAGGATGCCAATCCATCACAAGGCACAAGCACACACACTGTACAGGCATTTGGAAATGGGCCAACACTGCATGTCTTTGGACTGGAGGAGGAAACTGGAGTACTCACAGGAAACCCACCAGGCAATGAGGACAACATGCACAGTCCACAGACAGGCAAGAAGATTCGAATCCCAAACCTTGGAGGTTGTGAGGTGGCAGGGCTAACCATGCCTTATTTTAACCTTTCACCTTGAGGACTTATTTGATGAAGCCCTACGTTAGACGTGGACTAACAGATGAAGAGCTTGTGACCTGTTACAGTTCTGATCTACAGTAGGAGGAGGCATGTTGTGGAGAACGCCCTTAGCATCCTTAATAGAAATGATTAAACCACAGAAATTTTAGATTAAAACATATTTCTATTGTGTGTCGGATTTTAACATGTGTAATATTTCTTTCAATTGTTTTTAATCATCGCTGTTTTCCTTAAACTATTACGTACTTTATTATCTACATTTAATATGAGGATGTTGGGCTGCTGAATGCTGTCGAATGGGTAATGAGGTGATACCAATGCTCAAGAATTGTTAACCACTCGATGATGGCGCTTACAAATCCGTACAGAGGCGCTAATGAAAAATTTAGTCGGGAGACACCAACCGAAATTTTTGCTCCATTTTTCGTCCCGACGTTAACGCCGCTAAACACGACACAATTCACACTAATCCCAAAAGAGGCTGTAAGGAACCGTTATCGACTTCTACTGAGCTCTCCAGAGGTCACAATGAATTTGCATCGGGGTCGATTCTGTAGCAAATTTAGTTCAGTGAAATGGGGGTATAAGCTTTAATTAATTCTAAACCCTCTAAAATACATTCCAGCTGAGGTTTACTGTACCTGTTGAAGGTTGATGCAAATGAATGCTCGGACTTCTTCCTCTGTATCTTTCTACAAAAGACACATGACATTAACAAATGAATATAATAACTGTGTGTATGTGGAATCTGAGACTAATAATAAACACAATCTATCCATCTTACTGTAACACAACCTCTAACATTTGTATTAAACTCTTGGTCAATGGTCTTGATTAACATTTAGTCTCTTATCATGAGTATGAGCATCAAAAGACTTTTCTAAAGCCTGGTGTCATTCCATTCCATCCTATAATGCAGGTAAGCTGCTAGCTGAAGAAGGATTTATACAGAACAAATTTCAGTAATAAATGAAAATAAATAACCAAACAGAACTTATAACTATCACCTAAGTTTTTCTTTGCCATACTTGAATCCCATGTAAGGGCGAAGCCTTGCTGTGACTTGCCGTGCTACCTGAACAACCGTCAGTGCTGCTGTTAGAGAACATTTCAGAAAACTAAACACCTCCTGGCCAATCAGAATGTACTGTATAATTCAACAGCACTGTGGCATAAACACTGTATAATTGCACAATTTCCCAAGGCATGAACCTCGGAGAAGCGGTTCTTGGCGAGAGTAACGAGGTCTTGATCTCCCTGACAGCATCGATTCAGCCCGATGGAGAGGAGCTTCTTGAGAGAGGCCACGATGAGAGAAGAGTGTGTGGAGTAACGCTCGTCCCTGCTCCGCTTTACTTTCCTCCTCTCCTCTTCATACACCCCCTGCAATTTGTGAACAATTTGGTATCATGTTAGATTTAGGCTAATATATTTTAGTCTCTAGAGAGAAATCGGTGATAGAATGACTAGTATATTGTAAGGACTGTAGATAAACTTTTTAGTGGGATAGTCTTTTCTAAGATGACTCCGCCCAGATCGTCATCATCATCGTTGACTATACCAACGATGATGATGATGGTATAGTCATATAGGGGGAGCCTATCCAAGGAGGCTTAGGGCACGATACGGGGTACACCAAAGGACAGGGCGCCAATCCATCGCAGGGCACACCCTCACAGACTCATTAACAGACTACCGTCTATTTGGGAATGCCAATTGGGCTAATCTGCATGTCTTTGGACTGTGGGAGGAAACAGGAGTACCCAGAGAAAACCCACCAAGCACGGGGAGAACATGCAAACTTTCAAACATGCAAATTTGAACCTGGACGGGAATCGAGCTCATATCCTGAAGGTACTGTACAAGGTGACAGTGCTAACAACTATACCACTGTGCCACCTCTGTCCACTTATAGAGGGCAATCGAGGTTAATGAATGGTTTGATGAACATGAAAACCTTTAGGAATAATGATTCTCTGTTCCTCCACTACAGTTCTGAAGCCTTAACCCAACGCCTTACTAACCCAATTTTATGTTGTTTTTCTTTTGTCACATATATTATATTGTTATTATATCTTTATTCACTACATTTTAGCTTTATATTCAAAGTACGAATTTACAGTTGTTAGAAATTATTATTGTTTTAGTCAAAGCTACTGAAAAGTAAAAAAAAGACACAGTTTTCAAACCTTTGTCATTTGGTTGTTCCTGCTGTTTACCAGGTAGGTTGTGCTGTTGATGTCATTCTGCACTACAAAGTTCTGCTCCTCCCACTTAAAGTTCTACAACACGAAGCAAGAAACAGCAACAAGATTGTATCTAGGACCTGATTTACTCCAAGATAAGGTTGCTGAAACATAAGCAAAGTTAAGAGAGCACAAAAAACAAAGTGTAATCTTTGCCTTTAACTAAATGTCTATGCAAATTGTGGCGTTTCTAACTAAAAGTTCTACAAAATAAAACAAGAAACAGCAACAAGATTGCATCTACTGTAGGACCTGATTTACTCCAAGGTTTTTCTAACTAAAAATACTAAAAACAAGGCAATGCAAATAAATTAATTAATCAATCATCTATAATGTTCTTCAACAGAACCTGAAATTACTGTCCTTAAGAATAAGGATTACATGAACAAATGTATACAGTTGAAGGGCAGGTGTTAAATTGGTTTCTTCTAGTAAAAATAAAAATCTTACAAAATTAGGAAATGGTTTCTTAAAATTTTCAGTATTGGGCAATGCTAAATCCAATACGCCTTATATTATTCCTCATTACACTCATTAAGCAGTTTAGGGCCTTGATTAGGGGCCCAACACTGGCAGCTTGATTGAGATGGGCTGTGAACCTGGAACCACTCAGCTACTCCTTCCCAATAGCTTCTACTAAGCTGTACTGACAAGAGAAGTGAAAAGCCTGTGGAAAGGTTTTCATTCACACACCTTTTTACATTCATACGGTGCTTCTAAAAGGTTTTCCCAACATGACTCACTGCCTTTAAACTGAATTAACACACTGACACATAATTACACAGGCTTTAAGGTCTAAGCTCTGCTCAAGGATAAATTTCACATTATTCTTTTTTTTCCACTCATCAAAAAATCTTTACACTTGAAGTCAATCAAAAGAAATTATTCACTGTAAATTAGATGTAATGAATCCATGTACAGTACAGTATGTGTCAGATTGCACACATAAATGAATAGAAATCTTTTAGATAGAGTGTTCAAATGAATCAAAGAAACATAAATAAAAAATAACAATTTCCTTGATGCCTGAGGCTTAAAAATATATCTAATAACTGAAGGGCTCTGAAGGATTTTAGAAATTAACTGCAAATATGAAAGTGAAAATATCTTAAGTTTGGGCAAATTTTTCAGAAAAAAATCCCATTATGTAATGAAAAACAGACCATTTCATATACTTTGAAATTTCGCCAGATCTTTTTGCCATCTTTCTGGAAATTAAAGACAGGATGTATATTTGAGAAATTATTTATTTATTATATTTATTTATTATTAGAAATTAGAAAAACTAGCAGCCAATTAACAAGACAATTTTAATCTTGAATATATTTCGTCATTGTACTAGGACATGATGCAATGAAATTAAAAATAACTTTCATCATTTCATCATTCCAAACAGAAAAAAACCCATTCCCTGCTGTTTGTTCAGATTTACATAGTAGTATTGGGCGGCGTTTAAACAAACCAATTAGATTGCGCCCCCGCTGACTTTAACTGTAAAAAAAAAAAAAAAAAAGAAAGAAAAAAGAAAAAAAAGCAACTCACATGAGATTTGGCCCAGAAAGTGAAAACATCAGCGACCAGACTGAAAAGTCTTTCAGCATCTGCGTTTATCTCCCTCAGCCAGAGTATCCTAATCAGAAAAATAAAGATAAGATGGGGCAAGAACATAGAAATAAGAATGTACTGTAAATGTAATGGACATGTACAACTTTTAGAGGCATCTCATAGAGCTGGTGTTTATATTGTTTCTGTATTCATGATATCCAGGCTCTGTTTTTATATCAGTGTTATTACTACTACTACTACAACAACTACAGTGTTGGTTACTATAATACCAACTTAATTTCTATGGTTGATAATAGAATTGAATTTAATGAAATAATCTATATCTGTGTAATTGTTGATATAATGGAACTGCTACTGGTCCCATCCCATGCTACGTACGTATCAGCGAACAAGGTTACTACCGGATTTGATCAGGCTCCAGGTCTTCAAATTCCCTTCAGTCATGTTTATTTATTTCATGACTCCTGTGATTGTAAGATGACATGTGTTATGTGGATGACCATTTCCTCGTCATCCTCCAGCCGTGACTCACATCATCGCAACTGTTGGAATCTTCATATCGCTTATACAGTACACAGCCCTACATACATGCCCTTTCAGCTGTAGCCTCTGGCACCAATTTTGTGCAGTCTGCGAATGCCACTCCTCCTCCTCAGGTCTTTCTAGTTGGTGGCATAATTATGATGAGAAATTTGGACGATCAGTGAAAAACATTCAATTTGTGGGCATTTAATGGACATTTTTCACATCTCAAAGTGTGACATCAGACATCATCTTTGGAAGAATAATTGCTGTGTACAGTTGTATTTTAAGTGTATACAGATGAAAAGAGATTTGCAAATAAAGTATTTTCTGGAAGGTTGCAGTAGCCTTCCCAATCCTTCAGCTGAGATCTGAATCCACATCTCCATCTCTGCAGATAAAACTTCCAAGATATGTCCATGTTCATTTGCAGCGCCAGTTAAGGCCAAGTCATCACTGGTTTCAACCATTAATACAAAGCCTAGATCAGTGAGGAATGTGCGTTTGCTCCAGACAATGCCCAATTTGGAAGGAGACTTTAGTTTCAGCACTTGGTAACATCAAGAGTTAAAAATGCATATGAACAAAACTTCTAATAACTTCTGACATCACTCTTTAATTAATAAACATTTCAAATTGCTGATAGATTTGGGATGTGCTATTATATAAGAAAAATTCGCTTCAGGAGGGAAAATACTTTCATCCATATCCACACTACAGAAATGTTTATTTAACATAGATATAAACTATTGAACAGCTTTCTCTGTTTTATTGATATACTGTATGTTTACCTGACCGCCTCTTACCTGTGTTGCTCGACAAACGGGATGAGAAGGGGATAACAAGCGTAGATGTCCTGCACCAACACCGCAAACTTCTCTTGCACAGCCAGCTCCATCTCTGCCACATCACCCCGCCTCTCCATCTTCATATGCTCCTCCTCCTGTAGCACTGACTCTGCCCTGTTCTTCAGCTTTTCCATCAGAGGCAGAAAGTGACTCATCAGGAGACCAGGCTCCGCCTTATAGACCATCGGCTGCACAAAAGCTGTGGAAAAAGTTTTATGAAACATCATGAAAATGATTTATTATACTGTATTGCACATCTTCGTGTATACAGGTGGTCCCCAACTTACAAACATTCGCGTTATGAATTTCCGCAGATACGAACGGATGGCAGTTCTACTTCCAGTTAAATCATGGAAGTAGCTCACATGTATTGTTAAAAAAAAAAAAAAAAAAATAGACACTACAGTGTACGAGATACCAATATTTAAAATGATATACAATATTTTTAGTGAGTAAGTGAATTTAGAAAATTTCAGTATATTGTATGTGTGAGAGTGTGTGTTTTGGTTAGGTGTGGGAGAAATGAGTCGGCCTCACCAGTTTCAATTAATCAATCTGGAAGCATGATGATAGAAAATGTCTGTCCTATAAAGCTGTCCTGATGGTGTATAATCCTAATTTTGGAAAATCCTCAACAGAAAAAGAGTTCACAGTCCAATACAGTGGAAAACAGTTCTCAGTCTGGGATTCTCCTGACAATTTAAAGGCGCAGAGACAACACTTACTTCTCTGTGAGATTCATTTCCTAATGCAAGATTATAGTTTTTGGCCACATAATGGGAGTGTTGAGAAAGGGGACAGATTTAGTCGTGTATTGCTATGCTTTACATTGTATATTCCTGTATATGTCAAAGGCGTGCAAGATTCACTTTGTCGAACTTAAGAACAAATCGGACTTACGAACCTACTCCCAGAACAGAACTCGTTCATAAATCTGGGACTACCTGTATTGACTACACTTAATTTTACATTGTCGGTTTGACTGGTAGTTATTCGCATTTGCTCACTCACCCGCAATCCGTTTCATCCAGGTGCACTCGTGTCTCCCCAGGTGGATGTAAATGATGCCAAGGATTTGTCCCAGGAGCATGTTGGCGTGTGAGTGTGTTAGGGAGGTGCAAGACTCTTCATATTCATACGGAGTGTTCTCTACACCCCATTGACACACATAGCTACACAGTAGAGGAATTGTAACCTCCATGACCTGAGACAGATCGGCATGGCGAGCTGCTGATCCTGCCTCCAGAACATCTTTGACTTCCAACAACACTTCCTGTAAGACTGGGAGGGGCCTTGAAGAATCCTCAGCTGCTGTGGACACGTCTATTTTTGGAAATAAAAATATGGTGTCAGCTATCAATTATCAAGTAGTTAATTGTAGCTAGCTAATGTAACATAATCAGATGAGCACCGTGTGCAACCTTCCAGCTAGCATGAGTTATCTGATCATCCAAAAGTATAAGGAGAATGAGTTAAATAAAATCCTTCTAATGTCTCATTTGTATCATTTATGAGCTAGCAAAATGTGAAAAAGAAGAAAAACCCAAACATTTTGGCTAGATTTGTATTTATGTGAGCTTTTTGAGTTGTACTTGTGAATTTTGCCAAAACCTGACAACCCTTGCCATGAGCTGCCTTTAAGCTTCCACATTAATGCTTTTTTTTTTGTCCTTCAGGATTTCAGTCCTGACGCAAACACCTTCCTGCTGCTCATATTGTTTATATTGAAATTTACACTTATTTAATACTCATGGTCCATTTAATCCAAATACTGTATTTGTATTTATTTACATCACAACTCTAAACCCAATCAAATGCAACATCCCTCCCAAGTCAAGTCCTTTAAAACACACACACTCATGCTGTCCGGACTAGAACACTCCAACACTCGTAAAGAGGTGGAGCCTTCCTGTATCAAAATCCTACTCTTCGTACTGACACTTTTTTTCAACATGTACAAACATCCACAGAGACTAATTTTTATAAACTGTGTGGAGAATCTTATAGAAATGTGCTGAGTACATTTTAAATGCTGCATTATTGCGTGTATTATATTATTTATTATCATCATCTGAGATAAGAAGAGAATATTTGTGCTTGTGTGTTTACCTTCTCTCTGTGCATTATTCATGTAGTCCAGGGATATCTCGAGGAAACACACAGGGAAGGCAGCTGATAAGGCAGCGAGGCACTCGCCTAGGAAAGGCCTCTGTCTATGAAAAATATGTTGAATGTATTATTATTATTATCATCATTATTATTATTATTACTGTACTAGTAGTATTATTAGATAGATAGATAGATAGATAGATAGATAGATAGAAAGAAAGAAAGAAAGAAAG
>JAOTQY010000002.1:21413597-21425737 GCA_026413445.1 Dolichallabes microphthalmus
AGTCTGGGCATCCCTGCTGAAGCTGCTGCCCCCGCGACCCGACCTCGGATAAGCGGAAGATGATGGATGGATGGATGAATGTTATAGCTGAACTGCCTGCCACCTAATGCAGATCAATTCCTGCTCTCTGGTTCACCCAAATAAGGATGGGTTCTCCGTTGAGGTTCCTCTCAAGGTTTCTTCCTATTGCCATCTCAGGGAGTTTTCTCTTGCCATTGTTGCCCTCGGCTTGCTCACCTGACCATTTTGATTCATTCACATTCACATTCTATACAAATGTTTTAGTTTTTGATTGTGTAAAGCTGATTTGTGACAATGTCGTTTGTTAGAAGCGCTATACAAATAAACTTGAATTGAACTGAATTTTACCATAAAACTTCACCAAGTGTTCAAGTGATCTCCATTTATGATTCTTCCCAAAGTTGATGCTTCAGCACCAGCCTTTCAGGTTTTGATAATGTACTGAACTGATCTTAACCCAGTTGTATTAATTTCAAGTATCCTTAGTTGTTTTCTTTGTCTGATGCAGCAAAAACCTGCTACATACACAAACCTGTATGCACTCTCCCTACAGTATATGGGTTCAGCATATTTTTCAGTTTTTATGACAATTTTATGGCAAAAATATGTGAAGTATTGTCAATACTTGTATGTTACATTTAGAAAATATGAACTGTGGATGGAAGAACTATAATACTAAAATCATTAAAAATATTTTTTTAAATACATTTTAAATACAGTTAAACTTTTCCTTAATTAGTTTTCTGTCAGATCTAGAGTAAGGAATTACAGGTCGACGGTTGTAAAAAATCAGACTAAACCAAACAAGAGCGCATTTCTTTAATATTTTTATTTCACACCGACAAAACAGTTTTAAATGTAAATTCTATGTAATGCTGCAGTACTGTGTGTGGTGTTAGCAGTCAAATGGCTTCAAATAAAGTTTCGTAATCCTGTGTAAACCACACACAAACACACACCTGATCTCAATATTGTATGAAGATAATGCTTCAGTAAAAGCTGTAATTGGAAATCCATGTTTTTGGAAATATAACCACACACACATAAACACACACATAAACACACACATACTTTCAGACATAGACAATCATAATTCACAGTACACACTCTGGTCTGGTACAGTATGCATGTGACACATTTTCATATCTGAGACATAAATAAGCCATAGAGCTCTTGCAGTGATAAATTACATTCATTATTATGGTAAATATTTCGCTATTTAAGTAACTGAAATATCAAACTGAAAAAATGTGACAAATTCAGTTAAAATTTTGGGCTACTTTTCATTCAATTTCTTTTATGTGCATCTTTATTGAACATCAGTGAGTTTTTCGTTTGTGTGTGTGAGTATGCATGTGTATGATGTTAAAGGTCGCTCTCGCCATAGAGGGCCGTGGAGAAGGCGGTGTAGTCCAGGGCTCCTGGCATGGCGCCAGGCCCGGTGTAGGGTGGCATCCTGGAGATGCAGTACTCAGCCTGGTCATGAGGAAGCTCCCGCCTTAGCTCTTCTATGAGGATATACGGCTGGAGGAGAGATTGTTGAGAAATGTAAATTATAAAAAAATTTATGACCCATTAATAATCATTAAACATTACAGTATTTAAAAAAATTTAAACCTTTGTTAATGGGAATGAAATGTCTACACAAAATCAACTTTGGTATATACTCCAATCACGGGGTCCTTAAATAGGGTAAATGGATTACTTGTCTTTATATTGGTTTAAGAATTTCCACCACAATGTACACACACACACACACACACTTACCTTGTCTGTGGCGAGGATCTTGAATGACGAGACCACCTGATCCGCTGTGTCCGTGTCTCCAGTCTCCCTGGTCATGAAGTCGATGAAGGATTGGAAGGTTACGACTCCAGTACCGTTCGGATCAACCAACAGCATGATCCGGGCAAACTCCACCTCTCCCTGAGACACACACACACACACATATACACATTTACACATAGAATACAAAGGAATCAGCCCCAGTATCCAAATTAACAACCATTTGTATGTAAGTAGATTTTTAAAGTATTTATTAATTATTTTATATACTAATATATATATATATATATAGAAACAGATAATTTAAAAAAATCTGTCATTCCTTAATTAAAAGTATAATAAAATTGATCATTTTAAGCTCTTCAAGATAGAAATTCATTTGAATATTGTGTTCATTCGGGCATTGTTGTCATTTCATCTTCATGCACATAATTGCACATAATTTTTACATGGAACGTTATTTATGTTAGACATGAAATGCTCCAGTGGATTGTGGTTAAATGATGAGTGTACATATTGGCTCATGCCTACCAGGTCATAGCCCATTGAAATGAGACATGCCCTAAAATCATCAGTGTCCATCGCGCCATTCTTCTTCTGCAAAATCAGGGTTAAAGGTCAGGGACAGTGGATCCAGAAATGATGGTCCGCAAAGGAGGAAACAAAGAAAAATCATGAAAGAGATTTACAAAGGACAACACACAGAGACACAGAGCAATCGGCACTGATCTGACTCCAGTAACTGAAACATTACCTTAAAGTATAATAAGACTGATCCTAGAACAGTAGCATAGGTTTTGCTGAAAGTACTAAAGTAGACATGGAATAACTAAAGCCTGACCTGAAAATAGTGCCAGAGATATAGTTTTAGTGTATTTATTATAATTAAAGGAAGAAAAATTTATGAAAAAATGTTTAACGCATATTAAATATTTTATACGTGTGTACTGTACAGTAGCAAGAAATTAGCTGAACTGCTCATATATGAGAAAATGAACAGTGATCTGATGCAAGTACTAAACTTAAGTGTGAGTTTGTGTGTGTGTATATGTACATAAAATCATCTTAGTGTAAATATTATCATTAAAGACTGATCTTTGTACAGTGATGCAGAAATAACCAAGATTTTAGTGATTAACAGCTAAAGATTGATCTGAGAACTGTAATAGAGAATTGGCTTAGGTGTTTAGTGTAAGTGGGAAAAACTAAAGACTGATCTGAGTACAGTACCCGATCAAAGTGATTGAAGGAGGAGCGGAACTCGTTCATCTGCTCCTGGCTGATGCCTTTAGCGTCGCGGGTCAGAATCTGAGTCTCGATCTCATTGATGGTGCGAGCGATGGTTGTCAGGAGCAGCTCCCAACCAACACGGATATGCTGCAGAGAGACAACCAACAAATAAACTAGACAATAAATCAAAAGTGTTATCATGAATGACTTTCAAGTTGATTAAAAGAGAAGAAATGGGTGTAGATGTGAAGACCACAACTGTACACTCACGCAATGTTGCGTTTGCAAATTTCTATATCTGGCCAATCAGAGACATGATCTTCATCATGTGATCTTTTTCACTTAGGATATGTTATGAGATTATGTTTTTCACATAACTGAACAGACGCTAAAATAGTTTATGATAATGATATTTCTTGATTTTAAGCTGTAGATTAAGTGTTACAAGAAATGTTTTTTTATATCGGTGTGTGTGTGTGTGTGTGTGTGTGTGTGTGTACCTCCATAGTGTAGCTGGTGTGTTTGTTGTCGAATATGAGCGACTCCTGAATGAGCTGGTGATCTCCTTCCAGTTTATCGATGTTGGGTTTATAGCTGACGATCACATGCTCACACTGCTTCAGTTGCGTCATCTGATCCTCCAAAGTCCCGCCCAGTTCCAGGGAGCATCGGCCAATCTCCTGTCACGTTACACACACAACACACTTATCATCAGTCCTTCTTTCAAATTTAACCTGAACACTAAAATCACCAAACCTTACATTCGAAAAAAAAGTTATTGGGAAAATATTTGACTTTTTGAAGTTGTAAACCTAGAGTTTCTTGTTTTTCTTTTAAATCTATGTTTTCTTTGAAAGCTGATTTTTGTGATCTACATCTAAAATGAGTTCACATATCCGGCACTCATACAGTACCAGGTTCGTGTGTTTTAACTTGTTATGTTCATAGCTAAGTGAGTTGTAACAGACTAAAAGTCTCTACCTCCACCCGGGCCTGGATCCAGGGCCCGATGATGTTAGCCTGGGCAGCAAACTGACGACGGAGCCTCTCGTTATCATGCTGTCGCGCTAATTCCTCCTGCAGAGCGCTCTCTCTCTGAGGAACCAGCTTCTTCACCTACACACACACATTTGCTTGAATATTTAAACAGGTGTTCTGGGTGCTAATTTTCAATCGTGTGCGTAGGCGGCTGTGTGTTTTAATCAACCTTGTCCCACTTGTTCATGATCTCCTCGGGGCTGATGGTGCTGTAGGGGTTGGTCAGGGTGACACGGATACCGTAACTATTGAAGATCTTTTGCACTTCCTGTTGGATGCCCAGGATGGCCTGTCTCTCCGAGTCCGCCTCCGGGAGAGTGGCTTTAAATTGTTCATGGGCTGTAATGAGACTCTACGTAACCACACACACACACACACACACACATACAGTACACAGAAGATTTAATTAGTAAATCTTATGTATGTATGTATGTATTTGTGTGTATTGGCATGTGTGTGTGTGTGTGTGTGTGTGTGTGTACCTGGATTTCCTCAATGCTGTGCACTATAAACATGTCCTGCAGGTCTTCCATGGCTCCCTCCATCCAGTTATTGAAAGGAGCAGATCTTTTTGCGTACTCCAGGAACAGCTGCTCCACAGTCTCCAGAAGCTTCTCGGTCCTCTGGATACCCCCCAACACACACACACACACACACACACACACACACACACACACACACACACACACACACACAAACACAATATATTCAGCATACTTGATCAAATAATACATTTTATCAAATAATAAATGAAACATAAATTTGGTCTGTTACTGTAGGAATAAACACACACCGCACCTCCAGTGCCTCACGGCGTTTCTGGGTGAGAGTCCCGAGCTTGTCCCAGACATCACAGATACTCTGACACCTCTGATTCACTGCTGCTACGTCATGATAGTCCAGCTCACTGTTTCACACACACACACACACACACACACACACACACACACACACACACACACATTGTCAGGTATGTATTATTATACAAATATTGTATAGCAACCTTTTCCCAGAATGCAAAATGTTATTCTCACATATAAGTGCATGATTTAATGCCACTGACACAAATAACGATTGATGACAAAAAAGGTTGAGCTGAGTGAGACTACTCCTGAAGACATAGATGTTGGAAATGAAGCACCGGGTCTGTACACCATCCGCCAGCACCCATGCTTACCCCCCATCATGGGTGCTCTCAAATCAACTTCTCTCTATTTTTAATATGGAAAGAAAGCTATGTGAAGAATCAAATACCCTGTGGATTGTATGTAGATTATCCATTTTTTGAGCATTGCAAATTTCAATTCATATTATGATCAATTTAAAACAGCTGCATGCCCTACAGATTTTGCAATATTAAATACCCCTGAGTATTTAAAAAACACTGAAAAGATGTGACGACGGATTATTGGTAAGCACTGTCGCATTGCACCTCCAGGGTCCGTATTCGATTCCCAGGCTCGATTCCCGTCTCTATGTGGATGGATATTGCATGTTCTCCCCGTGCTTGGTGGGTTTCCTCCCACAGTCCAAAGACCTGCAGATTAGACTAATTGGCTTTGCCAAATTGGCCATAGTGTGTGTGTGTGTGTGTGTGTGTGTGTGTGTGTGAGTGAAATGATGTGTCACTCATGTTATTGATGACTTAAATGACATGCCACACATACAAAGTGACTCAAGAGATACAAACGCTTCAGTCCAGTAGGTGGAGGTATTACACCCATAAAAATCCATAAGAAGAAGAAATGATAGATATACATACACACAGACTGTATCTGACTTTCACACAGATACGAACACACACACACAGACACACAACACTCTCACTCACACAAGCGCGCACCCACACATACACATACGAACACAAAATAAAAAATGTTTTGCACGCACACCCACATGGACACAGTATTATAGTAAACTGCATATGGGCACACGGATGTTGACTATACGAGTGATGTATGCGCACTGAGACTGAGCATGGGAGACGATTGCCCACAATACAGCTCGTATTTCAAGACCTTGCTCGTTTTATTGAGTTAAACTTTATTTAAATTTTTTTCTCGTCCTGCAAAACACTCGCAGATCAAGTTACTCGCAATCCAAGGTATTACTGTATTTCCAAAAGGTGCTAACTAACCTAATATCTGCAAAAGCTATGATATATATTTTAAGAAATTCTTCAATGTTAGAATATTTAATGTTTGCAAATTTAGCTTGATAATTTGAATTGTTTCTAAATAGAAAACTGACCAAACTATTCAAATACCAATGAATTTAATTGCATAATCTCACAGCTCTAGTCCCAAGCTGCTGTAGGAAAATAATCTTAAAAAAAGATTAGAAGAAAAAGATTGAAATATTTGATCAAACTGCTAAGAAACTTGTATTTAATAAAGAACAACAAGGTTTTTACTTAAAATTTTAATTTTTTACTAAAGTGAAAATCAAGTTGTTACAAAGTCGAAAAATTTGTTTTACTGGCCTAAGGCATTGTAACAGCTTTTGTTTTTGATTTGGATGGATGAATTTATTTTTGCTTTGGGGAAACTTAAAAATATATTTATATTTAATACAAATTAAATCTTAAATAAAATTATGACATTTGATTTGAGAGAAAGTAAAAAAAAAAAGCTTGTAACAAATTGAAGCAATTTTTTAAAGTTAATCCAAAGTATAATTTTTTTCAGTGTAGATTAGATTATTAGATAGGCCATGAGTTTAAACAAGCCAATTAGATTCCCTCCCCCCCCCCAATGTGACCTCATATAAGAAGATCCTCTCTTCATACAGAACATACAGGACCTTTAAAGCTAATAAACTGCATATTTTTCATTTTCCATTTTTGTTACCAAGCAGAAATTCTTCAGTCCTGTAGACATTAGAGAAACATACAGTAGGATAAAATATCTGTCTTTCTTTATGTTTGCATCTTAAATCGACTGCTGGACACAATTTAATGATACTTTTGCAGTATTTAGATATCTGCCTGAAGTCTCATAAGTGAGACCAAAATAGTTGTTAAAGTAGGCAGGGAGTTCTGCTGTCCAGAAAGACATGGGCTTCAACCTCAAACAATAATATCACTGATTACATTAAGTAATTACAATAAGAATATTGCTGATCAGCTTGTTTTTAGCTTTAACCGTCTATATATTTTTACAAATTCTTTTCCTATCAGCAATGGGTACTTAAATAAACTAAATAAATAAACTAAATAAATTAAATAAACTTATCCTCAGAGAGATCATCACAATATCAACAATTACATATTATTCAATTATTTAAAAGATTAGAGAAAGGCTTTTTTCAGCAACCCTTCATGCCTTCTCATGCAGTGAAGGTCACACCCCTTAAAATGTTTAATTGACACCTAAGATAAGGCTAGCAATGCATAGATAAGACTCTCCACATTTATAAAGCCTTATAAAGTCACACTCTTTGGCTTGAGGTTTAAACAGCACGCTGTGTTCCTGATGCAGACAGGGCCGATGAGCTACAGCTTATCCTCACTCTCAAAAACACACACTGGAAGATAGCATGAGCTAAAATAGGATAGCAGTGACACACAGTGAAGGGAATGCATGTACAGTACAGTAAGTACACACAGTGTACTGTATGTTACACAGAAAGTGATTTCATTCCTGCTGACATGACACTACTACTTTTTCTAAATTTAGAAAAAATATATTTTACACTACAAACACACAAATCACTTTTTCACTAGTTTGGTACAGTAAATTACCCATAATCCTCCACATCATCGCTATTTCTACTGTCAAGTGGCATGTGACATATTTTAAATGAGGTAAGATTTGCATATTCTTTCCAGACTACAGGTAAGTATATGGGTTTGACATTTGAAGAACTCCTTTAAGCCCACCCACCATCTTCATAAAGCTCCGCACCCCAGGATTTACACTCGACCACGGAATACAATTGTGTTGAAGCTGTTATTTTTAATCATGCTCAACATATTTTATATTTCACGTAATTTGAAAGAGAAAGACATCCATTCAATCATTTCTCGTCTATACCGTTTCTATTTCCAGGCTCTATCCCAGGAAACTTTTGGCATGAGGTGAGGTACACCCTGGACAGGGTGCCAATCCATTGCAGGGCAAACACACAAAATGGGCAATACGGGTACACCGGAAAACATGCAAACTCCATGCACACAGACATGGCCGAAGGGTTAACCGCTACACCAGTGTTGAGTAAGACATCAACTTTTTTTATGTTAGTATGCTTAAGTTATAGTACCTGACTCACAAGCTCGCTTACATTCACAGAGAAGATGAGATGTCAGAGCTCAATTTGTTTAAAGGAAACTAAAATTATTTGTCACATATCAGTCTCATTTGAATAAGGTAGTAGTACAGGTACTGTAGGCATAGTTAAATTACATAGCCGTTGTATGCACAGTATTCAAGTGACAATTACATACGTTGTGACAGATTGCTAATATTCACCTTACAGAAGCCTGAGTAAGTTTTTTGATAATGGGCTGGATATTATACAAGCCAAACTGGTACCTGTGGGCGGAGCTTAATTGATACGGATTAGTGTCCCTGACACGAGTCGCTTTTCTTCTAGCGTAAAGATCTACAGACAAGGATGTTGGAACTATTTATATGAGAGGGGTACTGATTTTTTCTACCACAGGAGCTGGTAACCAAAAACTGCATATTTTTTTGATGCATGGCAGTCAAACAATTGATTAATTTCTGATTGGACAAGGCAGGGGTACTCCATGAGTGGGGATATCCTGGTACAACGCCACTCTGACACACTCCACATTAGAGATACTTCAGCCATTGAAATATAGGATGTCAACATTCCACTCATTCAGTGTTAGCTATAGACATTGATTTTGAAATGCTACATTTGACAATTTTCGAGTAAGAAGATTAATTAAAAGGAATGTATGATATAACATAAAGCGCTCTTTTGAGTCTATAAATTAATGAGCAAACAGCTACATTGCATCAACTCCTCACACTACATCACTACATACTCAATAATATTAGGATTTTTATTATTTTGTAATGATAGGTATACAATATATGAATAAGTAAGTCATGCAAATATAAGTTTAAATCTCTTATGGGGACAAAAAGGTTTTTCTGGTTAAGGGAAATTGATGGAAGCAGGGCCTTGGGATGCTGTTGGTGGTGGTGCTAGGGTCGGATGCCGTACCTCCACCTCCTACGTCTATGTTTTTAGGAGTAATTTTATGTAGCATCTGGCAAAATCTCTCGCTCATCTTAAAAGTTGTACAGTGGAACCTCGGTAACGCGGTTTGCAAGCGTTCCGCAAGACGAGCAAAGATTTTTAATAAATTTTGGCTTGAAAATATAGCAAGTCTTGGTTTACGAGTACCGAGTATCATGTAGCACGCATGCGCTTCTTGTTTTGACGCAGTGCGTCACGTGATCACAACTCAGCCAATATTATTTCTTTATCTTGCGCTGCGGAATTGTGGGTAATTGTCTCCCCTGCTGGGTCTTAGTGCGCGACTCTCACTGGTATGATCAACATCCATGCACGTGTGTACTGTTTACTATAATGGTGTAACCACGTGTGTGCGCGTAAAAACATATTTTATTTTGTGTTTGTAAGCGCATGTGTCTTATGACACGCGTGTGTGCGTGTGTGTAAAGCAAAAGAAAGTCTTATTAGAGAGGTTAAAGTTACATTTGCTCTCTCATTCTATGTTTCAGCCTGTCGTTATGTGTGTGCACGCGTAATTTGACACTGTGCCCCTTCACACACACACTGTCTGCTCTACACAGAAACACTGCTCTATCGCGATTCTTTTCAAAGATAAAGTGCAGGTTCATTTGTTTTATTTTTACTGTATATTTTGTATTAATTAATTTTATGTATTTATTTTGGCTGTGGAACGAATAATTTGAGTTTCCATTATTTCTTATTGGAAAATGTGCTTTGATTTATGAGTGTTTTGAAATACGAGCCCACTTCCAGAACAAATTACTGTATGCTCTTAATCCGAGGTTCGACTGTATATTTATTCTTCTTATCACAATGTATCGTGAGTTTATACTCCTTCCTCATGATCTTAGTAAAAACTATAACAAAATCATAAAGATTTTCACTAAAGATAATGATATCGGCACCTTCGGCTGCCTGTGTTTGCACCTCCTTTATTTAATGTTACAGCATGCTTTCTTTGAAATAAGAATATATGTCCTGTGAGAGCCATGACATGACATCATTAAAATATCAACATCTCTATTTAAATTCATGGATTTTCACGAGAGCGGTAATCCATCTTACTATACTCACACTAACCTGACTACAAAAATTTAGCGTGTTCGAAAAGTATGAGGTCTAGGTAAGAGGTCTTAAAGTAGTACTTAAGTTCCTGTGCAATGGCAGCGATCTGCTCCACTCTGTCCTGATGAGCTGAGAGATCACTTTCAAATGCTTCGTGCTTCCTCAGCAAAGCTCGAACTTCCATCAGTGAGGCAGATTCATAGTCTTTCTGAGTCAGGAGCACCTCTTTACCTGTTAAATAAACACATTTGTTATAACGAAATCTGTCTAGATCTGAATAGCATGTTTATAGACTGATTATCTTGAAATTTTCAGGATGCTAAGTATTTTACTAACCCGAGGCCCAGGTCTCATGAGTGGTGGCTTTCTGGTGGAATTTCTCAGCCAGGTGGTCGACTCTCAGGAGTTTTCGGATCTCTGTCAGCAGCCACTCCTCGTAGCCTTTCTCCGCCTGCTCGAGACCCTGCCAGGCACTCGCTATATCCTACACACCAAAATATGAAAAGAATCTTGCCATTCATCCTAGCAATTTCTATCATTTATACATATACAGAAGTTAAGTTAGTTATAGGTCATTCTGTGCTGTCTCTGTATAGCAACTATGCAAAAAATTACTGTATATACAGTAGAATTTCAGTAGGTCTTTTCTGACGTTGTATAGAATTATTTTGCTGTGTATTTTCAATGGGATTTTATGTATAAAGCTTCTGATAATGAAATACATTTGGCAAAAACTAGAGTAAACCTGACATATACAGTTCCTTCTCCAGAGCAGTGACAATATGACAGAAGAAACTCTTTAAATTTTAGAAAAAAAGTTTAATCTATAAAGCTATGATTATATAATTTCTATACTGTAGCTAGCTATTAAAAAATTACCGCATCTAGCAATCTAATACGTTTTCGGAAAAAAAATAACAGTTTTCAGTTGGAACTAGTGCTAGCAAGAACTATTGCTCCAATGATAGGTGTGTCTCTCTCACCGACACCATCTTCCCCTCAGAGGGCATGAAGGCAGGCCGGTTGCTGATGCGCAGTTTGGTCTGCAGTGTGTTGAAGTTGATCTCCAGCTGACATTTCTCCTGCACTCTAGGTGGCTTGTGAAGGCGACGGTAATCACGGAAGTCCTCCAGTTTACGCTGCATCTGAGCCACGGACTTCTCTGTCACACGGTTCTCCAACCACGGGGTTGTGCGCCTTATCCACTCCAACAACTGTGGAGCCGAGAGAAGAGGAGAAGAGAGGACGGGAGAGAAAAGAAGAGGAAGCAAGTGGAGAGGAAAGAATGAAAAAGACGGATGATAGGAGTCAGAAAAAGGAAAATAAATGAAAAATGAAGCGATAAAAAAGAGACAAACACGAAAAGACAAGACCAAAGAAGAGGAGAAAAAAAGTGAAGAGAAGGGTCGATACAGAAAAAGGGCAAGACAGAAGAACAGACAAGCACAACAAAGGCATGAGAAAAGAAAACAAGAAGATGAGAAGACAAAAAAGGATAGAAACAACAGCAATGAGAAGAGACAAGTCAAGACAGAAGAAGAGGAGAGAAAAGATTGGATTTGCAGATAAGAGTACAAGGTATTGTGTAGGGCTGTAGCGATACACTAATCTCACGATACGATACGATACGATACACGATATTCAGCTCACGATACGATATATATCACGATATTTAGCCAACGATACGATTCAATATAATTCGATACGATTCTTCTTTTTTTTAAAACCAAAGTGCTCCCACACATCTGCTTTTAAGCAGGCAGGTGCTG
>JAOTQY010000002.1:21437884-21448291 GCA_026413445.1 Dolichallabes microphthalmus
GGGTGGGCCATTTATATGGATACACCTTAATAAAATGGGAATGGTTGGTGATATTAACTTCCTGTTTGTGCCACATTAGTATATGTGAGGGGGAAAACTTTTCAAGATGGGTTGTGACCATGGTGGCCATTTTGAAGTCGGCCATTTTGGATCCAACTTTTGTTTTTTCAATAGGAAGAGGGTCATGTGAAAATTTGTGAAATTCTTGTGAAATTCCCAATAAGTTTGATGTGTCACATGACCCTCTTCCTCTTCCATATAAATGGCCCACCCTGTATGTTCAGTGTGAGGAATTCAATCCAATAAATTCTCTGAACGTAAATGTTTAGACATCCTGATGCATGCTTGCCAAAAACGTGGCAAGCAATAGAAGAACGAAATATGAAATTCTATAACTTGGCATGGACCGATCATGGTCATAGCACAAGCCTGAAGAAGCCATCATGAGAACACTATTGATGTAGAACTCACACAATGTAGTGATATCAGTCCCTAAGATGTGTTAGATGCATCGTTAACTCATCAATGGAGTTGTTACTTCGTCTTCTTGCGTCTTATTAAGTTCTTCCTGCGCCTCACTTCCTCGACTGCCATTTCTTGAACATTGGAGACAATATTACATCCTTACTGATTTCTACTGCTTTCCTGTCAAGTTCTGTTAGTTCAAACTGCGTTCATCCAATTTTTTGAGGATGTAATGGGAACATGGCTCATTGTGACAGGGGTTTAAGGTTTTTGGTTTGAGCTGATCACTCTCTGTCTAGACTCCTTAAACCTTACTATAAGCAGTAAGCGCTTTCTGTACCACTGATGTCACAACATGGCAGGCAATAGAGATGGGAAATAAATTATACATTTTAAAGAGCACAACCATGTGATAACTCATCATCATCACCATAACTTTCATCAGTCCTACATCCCTGTCATTGACCAGCATTGTAAATACAGTAATAGCATTGCAGACATTTTTATTCATTGAAGCTTCATCATTTTCTCTGTCCGACATATTGAACGGTCCATCTCTTCAATGGAAATGATTCACTCTGCTGACCGGTGTTTGGTATGATAATTTCCTTATTAAACTAGTACAATTGTAAGAACTCTATTAGACCAGCTGGCTTCTAAAAGTTCTTCTATTAGACCAGTTGGAACATATGGTTTTATTTCTGTTTTAGCTCTGTCTCTGGCCCTTTGGTTATTTGCCCTATTGTGTTCACCTGTTGTGTGTTTACTTGTTGATCACTACATCTATTTATACCCTATGGCATCATAACATATTCCCAAATTCTTACTGTGCTTTTTTTAGATCTTTAAGTCTGAACTTTGCGACTTTGCTCTGTTTCCTACTATATGGGACACATGTTTCTTCATTTTCTAATTCATTTTTCTTGTCTTGTCCTGGGTTAATCCATAGTCTCTGTCTATCTCTGTCTGTCCTTGGATTCCCCGGAATAAAGCACAAGTTGAGCAACGTACTTGCCTCCATTCACTAAACTTGACAGGCATGTCCTAAAATCATAAAATAAGATTGCATCATAAAGATAGGATGTACAAATTAGACTGGAATTTAAATGCCATGCCTACACATTGTGTCATAAAGTGTCAATTTCTGCTGATATTACAGGCTTCTATTACTCGTTAGCTTTGTAGGATGGGTCTGAAGTTATTTATTGGTGTTCGAGCAACACTGCTGGGAAACTATGTTCATGATATCAAACATAACCATTAATGGAAAGAAATATGAGCATTGTGTCTTAAGATGAAGAAATGTGGATTGGGTATTTTTTTTTTTTTGTACAAACTGTATAATTAATATTGTATATTCTCCTGTTAAAACTGAGCTTGTAGCTTGTAGTTAATTGCATTCCTTATTCTACAAAATAAATGAAATTCAATGAATAAAATGATAGACAGAGACAGAGAGAGACCGAGCTTGGCCTGAAGTGGATGGAGCCCAGCTTTAAGCTGGTAGCAGGACTGGACCCTGGTGTTGTCATCACAGAGATCAAAGCTTCAACGGTGCAGTCCAGAGCGCATTCCTGACGAGGTAAGGCGGTAAAATTAGCTTGTTGGCAGGGTGTGTTGTGATAAGTGAGCTGTGCATGGGATGGGGACCGGGATGAGGAAGTTGGCCGTGACCCAGAGACTCAGATTGGATGGGAAAGAATTTCATTCATCCATAGGGAGGACATCTGTCGGGTTATTGAGGCATGAATGGTGTGATGTGATGTGATGGGAAAGTACTGATTTATATCATAGAAAAACTTATTTATGATTTTCTAGCTCCCCAGGATCACTATTTTATTTTACAACACAGCCAATCAACACTGTCGATTTTTAGATTCTAATTGGTCGTAAAAAAAAACCATTGTTTAAATTTCCACAGCTGCTTTAACATCAGTGATGACACACTTTGGAAAATGCTGCTGTGGAAAAATTATTAATGATAGGGTGACATGATGGCTTACTGGTACCAACTGAAAGTTGATTATTTTCCTATAATACCACATCCTGAAGTGTTATATACCTCTTATACAATAGCAATTCTAGTTAAAATCATAAATGTCCTGTACCCTATGTGTTTTTATGGAAACAATAACTGTGATGCACCTTGAAACCAGAACTATTGAATCTATCAAAAACTAATCATGACCTTTTAACCAATCAGGATAAGAAATTCATCAGCAGCATTTCATAATGCATAATAAATATTCTACTAAAGGAAATTATAAATAAAAGTCTGCTGTAGGTAAAAGTGAAATCTATACTCTCCATCTTTAATAGAACAGAAGAACGTACTTATGAACGTATGTATGCTATAGCTTATAGTTTACAGAAGAACGTACGTATGCTATCGCTTATAGTTGGAGCACCAAGTCCAACCACTTTACAGCACAGCTATTGTTCCAAACAAAGGAATTCCTCGCCAAGGACATCGGATTAAACCCCATACTGCATTTCAGTCCTGGAGGTTAAAATTAACCTTAGCATCCTTGCTAATCCTGAGCACGTCATCATGTGTCATCAGCCATCTGTTGACAGCAAGCACATATCGAGCGCCTCGGGCCCCTCCAAGTGCTGCTATTGTTAGTGATGATGCCAGATTGGGATGGTTTTCTGAACAATCTCTCTGTTTTAAACACACTGAGGCATAAAACTAGTTTGTGTTCTGCAGTTATCTCACTGTCGGTTATCTCACTATAACCGACAGCTGATGAATAACCTATAGGAGTCATATTTTGTTAGGGGAAAAAAAGAATGTAACTATTTCAGGAGATATATTGTCACTTGATTTTTGTCCAAATAACACTATAATCTTTAATATTCACAGAAACATGGGTGTATAGAAAACGAAAATGTCCAACTCATAAAAAGTGTCCAACTTCATCAAAAAAGGATGTAGTGTAGATGCAGAGCTAAAAATGAGCATAGCTCCATCTTGAAGCTAGAAGCTAGAAAGGATGAAGGACTAAGGTGGATCTGTACATTCGTAGTGATTTTTAACACTTTTATGGAGCTATGTATGGACAATAAGCTAACAGAATGAGAATTTTGTTATGTATAGTAGCTAGCAACGTACAGTACTAAACTTACCTTCATTTATTTTCGCTACCTGATAAAAGAAAGATTCTTTACAAACTGTATTTTTCATTATCGCTAATGTGATGCTGACCATGAACATTTTATACCTTTGTGTATCTTTAGTTCATGTTTTGTGATAAAAAATAAAATAAAATCATTTTTAAGGCGAAAGGTAACAAAAGATGTATGGTTCATGCTAACAAGCCAGAAACTACATCTATTTATAGTACTATTATCTGTCTAAGAGTGTATCCTCATAGCTCCGGTATAGAAGAACTAATACTGTAGCTCCAGTACAGAAATAAAGAACCAATGATTACATGTTGGGATATTCTGTTCATTTAAGGAAATTCTTGGAAAGCAAGGTCATGCGCCATTGTGACACAATGATATGGAGAGTGAAACATCTCCTGGTATTGGATGAAAGAGTGAGTAATTAATATTTTTTGATGTCTTGGAATGAATGAATGAATGAATGAATGAATGAATGAATTTCAGAAATAAGTCTATCAAACAGTGTCTTTCCTTGTTGGACCTTTAATATGTGTTTATCACCTAAAAAAATGTGACAACCTGTAAACATGATGTGAGATATATAATTGAACCATAAAGTAAAGCTTTAAAGGTGCACAGCATCCAGGTAAAATATATACAACTGGGTCCATAATTCGGAATCATAATTCCTTTTGATTCGCATTCTGTTTAAATTGGATACACCAGTTTTTATTATAAATTTATTACTGACAAGCACTTGAATTTCCAGCTTTCTTAGTATTTGGTGTGTTACTTTTTTTTTCTTTTTTTTTGTCTCCACAGCAGAGAGTTTTCTGAGCTGGCACAGACTCAGCAAGTTTTTGTCAAAGCCTGAGATAAATGTTGGGTCAAATCCACCAGATTGTGATCTGATCACATGCTTCAGGACAAGAGATTAAACATGAGGACATGAGGACAGAATACTAAAGATTCCGCATATTGCCTTCTATCATCCTTCCTTTTATCCCCATATTTATTGAGAGAGAAAAAAAACCATTCCCAGATTATTAGTGTGGTCTCAGAGTTTTGGAGTCGGATCTGTACTAAAGGTGCAACCTTTTACCAGTAAGTGAACCACACCAGGAACCAGTAGAAGGTGCCATTAGTACCCTGATTATTACTATTAAAGTATTGTGATGAGAGTAATGTACAGTGTGTGTGTGTGTGTGTGTGTGTGAGACCTTGCGCTGTTGTTTTTCCCAGGCCGGGTCCAGCAGTAGGTCTCGATCCCACTCATCCTCCTGCATCATGTACTCTTCCTGATAGTAGCCGTTATCGTACAGCACCGAGTTCTCCATCTCAATCATGTCGTTTTCCTTCAGTACACAAATGTCACCTGTACTTGTTACTCTAATAAGTTTTTTAATAGACCTTTTTTTTTTTTTTTTTGAAACAGCTCTTTAAACACTTATGTGTATCTACAGTCTGGGTTTCTGTTTTCACTCCGTCTTGCTGATCTTTCTCTCACTCCCTCTGTCGTCCCGACCGGCTGGCCACGCGCACACCGGGGCAGCTGGCATTTAATACTGACAGGTCATGTGATCTTCTTACTCCCTCCCTTGCTCTCTCTCTCTCTCTCAACCGAATAGACTGTCCACTAACCTGACTTTTTTTTTACTCTTTTTTTTTTTAGAAAGAATGACAAACACTGAGCAAACTTTAGTATTATGGATGCATGATCTGTAAAGAATCAAACACTTGGTGCTTTGCACTAATAAGGAAATAATTAATTAGAGGGAAGTGTGATAAAGCAAAGTTATTTTTAACCAGTATGAAGTTACTTATTTTACACTGCCTGGCCTATCCAACACATTATTAAAACCTGGAAGGATAATAGTAAACCCTCAACTTCACTGAAGAAATGTCATCAGAATGAAATCATGAATCACTTTAAATCAGGGATCGCTTAAAGTCACATCATTAAAATCAATCATCCTTTGGGATTAATAAAGTACTCTATCTAAGTAATCTATCTAAGCAGCTGTGTGTCCATAAGGAAATCACTTAAGACTAATAAAAAAAAAAGGCTCTAGTTTGTTAGTGTCACACACACCCGCTCCGCGACCGGCACTAGGACCTGGAAGTAGTACGGTGGCAAAAACAGGAAGTATAAAAGGAAACAAGATGGCGCTTCACATCGCTCAGTCATTGACTTCGCCCATGTCGGTTCAGGCCATTCGTCAGCCATTTCGTGAGTACTCACTTCTATTGGGTTTGCTTTATGATTCGAGTGTGTGTTTATAGGACGCGGGTTAAATTTGTGTTTTTCCCTTGCTCTCCTTCTGTGAGAGTCCTTAGACTAATTCGCGTGGTTATCCTACTCGCTTGCTTCCGTGTTTGGGTTTACCATCCACGCTACAAAGGGCTAACCGCTATCGCTAGCTCTTCTGATCATCCCAGGTTAGTTCGTGACAGAATGACTGAGCCACGAGCTGTAAACCCAGCGGATCATTCGCACCTCTGCGACGTGGTGAACCGGCACGACAAGCTAATCGACAAGCTAACCGGAGAGCTCGCTAATCTTTGCCGGAGGGTCCGAGACGTCGTGGACGTCGGTAGCCGGAGCTCCGGCAGGAGAACGCGGACCTCCGTGAAGCTTTTGCTAGTGCGGTTAGCCGGCCTCCCGTCGCAGCGGCTGCAGCTCCGCCTGCCCCCCCTTCTCCAACTTCAAACGTTTTTCTTTCCCTACCGGATAAATGGGATGGCACGGATGGGAGATGTAGTGTTTTTCTAACTGCATTAGATCTGGTGTTTGAGTTTAATGCCACCAAATACTCCACCGATAGGTTGCGCATTGCTCTCCTCGTTTCGCTGCTATCAGGGAAGGCAGCAGAGTGGGCCACGGCAGTCCTCCGTTCATATATACAGATACAGCTGAAACTTACATTTGAACATCCTGCCGGTGAGGTAGAAACTGACACCAAACTGTACCACCTGTGGCAGGGAGGGTCGTCCGTGAGCCGCTTTACTGCAGAATTTACAACTTTGTTCAAACCACCTGGGGAGACGCCGCCCTCCGGACGACCTATTATGAGGGACTGGCCAACCGCATTAAAGACGAGCTAGCTGGAAGGAAGCATCCCACTACATTGGAGGGCCTTATCCAACTAGCCCTCCAGATCGACCAACGTCTGCTGTCTCGTCCTAAACCAGCCCCTCGAACCCTGCCCCCCACCATATCACCACCATCTCACACTACACCTCGTCACTCAACCTCTTTCTCACCGACCCCAGAGGCTGAAACACGATCCTCCATCATCACTTCCATCCCCGGATATGTCGGTTCTCCACCTCCCGCCGTGGTTAACACCGGAGCCGGGAAACCCATGCAATTAGGACGTGCCTCCCTAACCACAGCTGAGCGAGAACGCCGCTTCAGAGGAAGACTCTGAGCCTACTGTGGGTCTGCAGCGCATCATCGAGCCACCTGCCCTCTCCGACCAGGAAACGCTCAGGCCTGGTGAGACAGGAGAGTTACTCACTGGGTTCCCTCCAACTCTCCAGCACCACCACCAATATTTCTCGGCTCAAGGTTCCGGTACTCCTCCAGTTTGGCCACAAACAAGTCCGAAATACGGCGTTCATCGATTCCGGTGCCGCCAGTAACTTCATTGACTCTACCTTTGCCAGAAAACTGGGAGTGGAAATCGAGGCATTATCCCAGCCGGTTCAAGTCACATCTGTCAACGGTCGGCCCCTTTCTTCCAGTCCTATCATCAATCAAACCCAGCCCATCACACTGACCATCGAACATTACCAAGAAAAAATTCAGTTTCATCTCACATCCACCTCTTCTCCACCTATTATCCTCGGCTTCTACAACACGACCCGCTCATCTCGTTGTCTCAACGCCGGATCATACAGTGGGGCCCGACCTGTTCTGAACTCTGCCTACGGGCAACGGCTGGGATGTGTTCTAGCGAGTCCGAGGCCCCCGACGTCGAAACCAATGCCATTCCAACCGTCTACAGAGACCTGTCTGAAGTGTTCTGCAAGAGGCGCACCACCCACCTTCCGCCCCATCGCCCCTACGACCTGGCGATAGACCTTCAGCCGGGTTCCGCCCAAGACCCTCAAACAACTTCAACGGTTTCTCGGGTTTGCGAACTTCTATCGTCGCTTTATCCTGGGACCTCCAACCACTCCCCATCCCCCGCAGGCCCTGGACACACATTGCCGTAGATTTTATCACGGGCCTTCCGGTCTCGGAGGGAAAAGATACTATCCTCACCATTGTGGATCGGTTCTCCAAGGCCATGCACCTGGTGGCTCTCGTCAGCAAAATTGGCAGCCAAGCTGATATTAGAACATGTAGTCCGCTACTAACGGTCAGACGGAGCAGACCAACCAACTACTGGAGCGTTATTTAAGATGTTTCATCGCCAATCGCCAACGCTCATGGGCTCGCTACCTCATCTGGGCTGAACTCTCACACAACCTCCACACCTCTTCAGCCACCAACTTGAGTCCATTTGAGGTATGCCATGGTTTCCAACCTCCGATGTTCGAACACCAAGAACCGGAGGTTGACGTGCCATCAGCCCAACAGTTGGTCCGCCGGTGTCGACGGCTGTGGATTGCCATCCGACAAGCCAACCACCGCTATACCACCCAACATTGCCGTCGACACCCTTCGGGACAATTGGACAATTGTCATCTCCATACATCTCCATACTGAATCTCGAAAACTTTCCCCCAGATATATATTGGATAATATCGCATCACCCTTCGAATCAATCCTGTCACCTACCGGCTCCAGCTGCCTGCGGCGCTCTGAATACATCCGGTTTTCCATACCTCACAGCTGAAACCATTCACGACTTCTCCCATGATTCCACCCCCCCCCCCTCCCTGCTCCTTCTTCCTGAATCATCGATGGTGGCCCTGCCTACACCGTATGTCGGATCCTCGATTCGCGCCCTCTGGGCTGAAGCACCCAATACCTGTTCGACTGGGAAGGCTACGGTCCTGAGGAGCGAACTTGGATTCCGGTCCTGTTCATCCTCGACCCCGAGCTTATCAGGGACTACCATCGTCGGGTATCCTCCACCCAGGGGGGTGGTCTCCTCCACCCAGGGGGTACTGTCACACACACCTGGTCCGCGACCGGCACTAGGACCCGGAAGTAATACGGTCGCAAAAACAGGAAGCATAAAAGGAAACAAGATGCCGCTCAGTCATTGAGTTCGTCCATGTCGGTTAAATTTGTGTTTTTCCCTTGCTCCTCTTCTGTGAGAGTCCTTAGACTACTTCGCATGGTTATCCTGCCTACTCGTTTGCTTCTGCGTTTGGGTGTACCATCCACGCTACAAAGGACTAACCGCTATCGCTAAGTCTTCTGATCATCCCGGGTTAGTTCGTGACAGTTAGGGAACATGAACACTGGACTTTGGAAAAAGTTCATGTGGTCTAATGAGTTCAGTGGGGCAATGGGGGCGTCAGGGTAAGAAGGGAAGTGCATGAAGCGATGGCCCCATCATGCATAGTGCCCACTGTACAAGCCTCTGCAGGCAGTGTTATGATCTGGAGTTGCTTTAGTTGGTCAGGTCTCTGGGTGTGCTGGAGGAGACTTTATAGAGTGGTACAACTCTCACATCATCAATATAAGATCTCCACCAAAAATTGTGCGAACAGAAGTAAATATTATGGTGTTGCATAGAGCTGTTGAAACAATGCAGTGACATGGCACTATTACAGAATGTGCCTTTTTTTTGCCAGGTAGTCTTTAACACCAATTCCTCAGGTACTATAGCAGCACAGCAGTTTGACCACTGGTATAATTATTATGATTAAGAATGAAACAACACTTTTTATCTGTTTGGACCTACATTTAATGTTGTAGTATTTGAAATTAATGTTATAGCAGCTATAAACAGTAATTTCTTCTATTCCATCTCTCTTTAGCTGATCCTCCTTTTCAGAGAATCTCTCTCTCTCTCTCTCTCTCGCTATGTTGATAGCTGTTTCTCTTTTGCATTCTTTCTTTTTCTAGCTTTCTCTGTTGTAATTTCTCTCAATCTCCCTCATATATTAATATAATGCAAAAAACACAAAAACCTTCATTAGAAAGGAACAAAAACTCCAGTATTTCCAAATTAGGTTATTTTTTGTTATGGATGCTTGACCTGTAAAGAATAAAACATTTGGTGTAGTGCAGTTCTAGGAAAATAATCAAGGACAGGGTGGTGGGATGAAGTGACATTACTACAAAATTAACTTCCTAAAATCTTTTATTACACAAATATTTTCTAACTATTCCAATTATTGTTTATTTCAGAATGACACATAACACTTTTTTAAAAAATCTATTTGTAGTTACTTTTATCTTTAAACACGGGAAAATGTGGTGTTATCTGAAAATATTAAAGACATAGTGGTATGATGATAGATGGTCTGTTTTGTCTTCATCACTATGAATTTGCTGTTTATTTTTCTCAAGTATGGTTCCCAAACTTTCAAGCCCGCGACCCCTAATTGAAGATCAACAAGATCTCGCGACCCCCACTATCAAAAACAAGCAATAAACATAAGAAGCTGTTCACAGTATTTTGACTACATTTAGGCCTTGTTCACACGGGCTTTGGTGACGTGCGTTTGTCCGGCTGCTCGTTTATACGGTGTTAAAAAACCGTTGCATGCAGCTTTTTCTTGGCGTTCAAATCCCAACGAACACAAGGAAACCGCGTCTAGTTCGTTTTCTCCGCATCCATTTTATGCTTCGGAGGACCGGATATATCCCATGATCCTACATGCTATACATAGGGAAATGCGGAACAAAGGCAAAAATAAAAT